>JAABOM020060079.1:0-97881 GCA_011800125.2 Solanum clarkiae
TATCATTGTTTACCTACTTTAAGGCATTCTAAAGGTAGAAACGTACAGTAAGCGCATAGTTATAGGTTGGTTCTCCCGGGCCTTATCGGCTATGGGTGCGGGTCCGCCCTACGAGACTTTGGGGCGTGACAGAGGTATTTGTTGGACATATGATGTATCTTTGATATAAGCTTTGACACTTGTCCCTTGATTATGATGTTAAGCAAGCATTCCCCTTAGCCTTTTTGCCCCACTCTTTTATGTCTCTTATATGCTTCTGTGACCAATGATGTGTAATAAAAAGTTAAGTGGCTTGTTTGGGGTTCCTTCGGGTTCTCCATTCTCCATGTCATGTCTAGGCCCAAGTTTGAGTCATGAAAAATGTGGTATCAAAGCACTAGATTGATAGATCCTTGGATTCCAACACACTACACCAGTTAGAGTCCTATTCATGATTATGAAGCGAGCCACGACTATGAATAAGAGGCTATGAGGCATTTTACGAAATGTTTACCTTTTTCATGTTCTAAGTCATGCTATAGAGTTGTGATAAGTCTTTCCCGCTGAACGATTGTTCTTTGCTATGCTAGATCATGCCAAACACTAGAGGAAGATGGGCCCAAACTCCCAAGGAGCAACCTACCAATGGTGAGCTTCGGGATGCTCTCACTGTACTTGCCCAAGTGGTGGACAACCAAGTCAATCAAGTGGCCCAAGTGCCTCATTTTACTACCCCAGAAGCTAGGGTAACGGACTTCATGAGGATGAAATCTCCGGTGTTCTATGAGTGAAAGGTGGATGAAGATCCAGAAGAGTTCATTGATGAGGTCTAGAAAATCTTGAATATCATAGGTGTTGGGCCGAATGAAAAGGCAGAGTTGGTAGTGTACCAACTCAAAGGGGTAGCCCAAATTTAGTATGATCAATGGAAGGGGGAGAAGGGAAATAGTTATGTGATACTTTGGAAGGAGTTCAAATTGGCTTTCCTTAATTGGTTTTTCCCTCTTGAGCTTAGGGAAGAAAATTTAGTAGAGTTTATGAACTTTAAATAAGGTACTATGAGCGTGAGGGAGTATGCCCTCAAGTTTAATCAACTTTCAAAGTATGCGCCTCATTTGATGGCCGATCCTACATCTAGAATGGATAAATTTGTGATGGGGGTCTTCGACTTGGTGAGTGAAGAATGCCGGTCCGCCTTACTAATTGGTCACATGTACTTGTCTCAGTTGATGACATATGTCGAGCAAGTGGAGGAGGAAAAGTTGAGAAAGAGGAGGGGCCATGTGGCCAAGAGGGTTCGTTTTAAGGGTAAGTTCCAATAGGATACTAGGTTTCATCATGGCTAAGGGCCTTCTCATGCTACTAATAGGGGGTTGCCACTGACTTCGCTATGCCTCAAATTGTTGATGGTGTGGTTCCTATGGATGTGTGCCCTAGATGTGGGAAGAGTCATAATGGCCCGTGTTTAAAGGGTTCTAATGCACGCTTGGTTGTGGGGAGCTTAGTCACAAGAAGATATATTGTCCAAGAAACTGTGGCAAGGTCCAGGGTGCAAATGTGGTTTCATTGTGTAGAGGTGGTCCTCAAAGTGCTGCCCCAATGCACAATTGATTATATGCTCTATATGGGAGGCAAGAGGTTGGTGAGTCCCTCATGTTATTACCCGTATGTTGAAAATGTTTGACTTTGATGTTTATTCTTTGACTGATCTGGGTGCCACCCTCTACTTTGTTACCCCTTCTTTTGCTAAAAAGTTCCGTGTTGAGTCCGATTTGTTGCATGAGTCTTATGAGGTGTCTACTCTTATTGGTGCATCTATTGTTGCTAGGAAAGTGTATAAAAATTTTTCGATTTGCATCTTCCATAAAATCTTACCTTGTGATCTTGTTGAATTAAATATGGTTGACTTAGATGTTATTCTTGGGATGGATTGGTTGCATGCATACTATGCTTCAATTGATTATAGAACCCATAGGGTTAAGTTTCAATTCTCAAATGAACCCATCCTTGAGTGGGAAATTCATGATGATGTGGTAAAAGGCAGGTCATCTCTTGTATTAAAGAACACAAATTGATTTCTAAGGGGTGTTTGTATAATCTTGTAAGGGTTAAAGATGTGGAGTCCGAAGTCCCTTCCATTGAGTCGGTTCTGGTTGTAAATGAGTTTCTTGATGTCTTCCCAATGACCTTCCCAGTGTCTCTCCCAAAAAGGTGATAGATTTTGGCATAGATCTCCGTCCTGATACTCAACCTATCTCCATCCCCCTTATCGTATGGCCACGGCGGAGTTGAAGGAGTTAAAGGAGCAGTTGAAAGATTTGTTGGAGAAGAGATTTATTAGACCTAGCCAATCACCTTGGGGTACACCGGTATTGTTTGTAAAGAAGAAGGATGGTTCATTTAGAATGTCCATTGACTACTGGAAAATCAATAGTGTTACTATAAAGAAAAGATATCCTCTTCCAAGAATTGATGACTTGTTTGACCAATTGCAAGGGGCTAGCTTTTTCTCTAAGATTGATGTTCAGTACAGGTACCATCAAGTGAAGTGCGGGAGTGTGATATTCCCAAGATGACTTTCCAGACTAGATATAGGTATTATGAATTTGTGGTGATGTTCTTTTAGTTGACTAATGCAATGACCATCTTCATGGACCTAATGAATAGGGTCTTCAAACCCTAACTTGATTCCTTTGTTATGGTATTCATTGGTGATATTTTGATCTATTCACGTAGTAGGGAGGAGCATATGGGCCAATTTGAGAGTAGTGTTGCAAAGATTGAGGGAAGAGAGATTGTATGCTAAATCTGAAAAGTGGGAATTTTGGTTGAAGGAGGTTGCAGGCTTGGGTCATGTGGTGTCGGGTGATGGTATTAAGGTGGACCCTAAGAAGACCGATGTGATTAGAAATTGGCTTAGACCATTGACCCATAGGATATTAAGAGTTTCTTAGGTCTTGAAGGCTACTATATAAGGTTTCTTAATAGATTCTCCTCCATTGCTTCCCCTATGACGAAATTGACTCAAAAAAAGATTAAGTTTGTGTGGATCGATATCTTCCAAACATTGAAGGATAGACTTGTGATCGCTCCTATATTGTCACTACCCGATGGACTTGAGGGTTTTGTTTTGTATTGTGATGCATTTAGAGTTGGTTTGGGTATTGTGTTAATGCAAAATGGTAAGGTCATAGCCTATGCTTCTAGGCAACTCAAAGTTCATGAAAAGTACTACCCTACCCATGATCTTGAATTGGCCACCGTGGTGTTTGCATTAAAGATTTGGCATCATTATTTCTATGGGGTGCATGTTGATGTCTTCACTGATCATAAGAGTCTCCAATATGTCTTCACTCAATAGGATCTCAACTTGAGACAAAGAAGGTGGCTAGAACTTCTTAAGGACAATGACATAAGTGTGCCTTACCATGCTGGTAAAGCAAATGTTGTGGCAGATGCTTTGAGTCGGGTGTCTATGGGTAGCCTAGCTCACGTTGATGTTGGTGATAGGGAGATGGCTAGGGAGGTTCTTCAATTGTATAGATTGGGGGTTAGGTTGGAAGAAGTGGGCGATGGTGTGGTTGTTATTGATGGTTCCAAATCTTCCTTGCTTGAATTGAAGGCCATGGTGGAAGAGGGAAAAGTGGTGGTTTTCTCCCAAAGGGGAAATGGTGCCCTTAGATACCAAGGTAAGTTGTGTTTACCTTGTGTTGATTGTCTAAGGGAGAAAATCCTTGATGAGGCCCATAATTCTTCTTAACATATCCACCCTGATTCCACCAAAATGGATAGGCACTTGAGAGATGATGAGGCCCATAATTCTTCTTACTCTATCCACCCCGGTTCCACTAAAATGTATAGGGACTTGAGGGATGTGTATTGGTGGGGAGGCATGAAGAGGGACCTTTCCAAATTTGTTTCTGGTTGCCATTGTTGTCTACAAGTCAAAGCCGAACATCAAAGGTTGGGTAGCCCAACCCAAGGCATAGAGATTCCTACTTTGAAGTGGGAGGTGATTAATATGGATTTTGTGGTTGGGTTGCCAAGACTAGAAAAGGTTTTGATTCCATATGGGTGGTGGTTGATAGGATGACAAAATTGGCTCATTTTCTACCGATTAAGACTACATATGGGGCTGAAGAGTATACAAAGATGTACATCCATGAATTAGTGAGGTTACATGTGGTTTCTTTGTCCATCATATCGGATCATGGTCCACAATTCACTTCACTCTTTTGGGGGTCTTTTCAAAGGGTTTTTGGTACAAAAGTTCACCTATAAAAAGGAGACTAGGGCACCATGGTTAGAAGAACCCAATGACTAAAACATACATATCTTAGCTTATGAGAAGCTCTTGGTGAATATTGCAAATGGAGGCTTGAAGCTTGAAGGAAATCCTTAGTTCTGGATGAGGGTTTTGAGACTTGAATTTTGGAGTGAAAATATGGCTAAGTGTTTTGGGGAGTATTAGGAAATGTTTAGGATGATATAAAAATGAAATTTGGCTAACTATAGATAAAAATATGTTTGGGAACACTTGGGCTCAACACTTAGAATATTTTGGATGAACTAAAAAAATAGGCAACATTTTAACATACAGGCGCGTCACGGAAGTGACGCGGATTCCTCTCTGGAAATAGCGTTCATGAGATTTCGCAATTGCTAAATCTTTGCTCTTAAATCGGGGTTAGACCCTTCTCACACTAATTTGAACCTATGAACAAGAAAATGAAGCCAGATTTTCAAAATAACAAACTGATTTTGAGATATATGAAAATTAAAATTTTGGGCATTCTGAGGCACATTTTTGGTCATTTGTTTTGGGTCGTTACAATTAGAATGATAGAATGTACTTGAGTATATCAAATATGCAACATACAATATATCATGATATGCAACTGACCAAAAAAAATGTATAATAAATTATTTATATATAGCACGGTAATAAGCCATGAATTTGGCCAATGCATTTAAAGAAAGTACCGTGAAACTTGATAAAGCATAAGCCATAAGAAAGTATACCCATATATATAATATTAATCTTAACCAATAACAAGAACATGCGAGTTATAACATAAAATATGATATAACTTCTATACCAAAAAAATAAGAGGCTACTTTTCAATATAGACACTGTCACACCCCGGGCGGGTACTTTTGGTGTGGCTGGCACTTGAAGAACCATTTCTGATTTCGCAAGAGAATCACCAGGCCTCATCGTCACTTCTTACTTAACAGCGGAAGAAAACTTAATAATAGCATTAAGGGAAAGATAAAGATACCATAAAATAATCTCCAAAATAGATCAAGTCTAGAAAATGAAGTACTCAATAATACTCTACTCAAGGTCTATGAAGCCTCTACTCTAAACATCTAGATTGTACCATGACAAGCCATGACTACCCAACTCAGAGAAAATAGAAGTAACTCCTGAAATAAAATAAAGGCTCCTTTGGATAGCAAGGAGGGCTCAATAACTTTGGAATTCTGAAAATCTGAACGTTAATTAAGCGCTTGCTGAAGTCCTCTATCGCCTGTATCTGAATCCTAAAATGATGCAATGCCGAGTGACATCGGTACATGGAATGTACTGTATGTAAAATGGATCAAGAAAAAGATAAACCTCAAACTCAATCAACCGACTCAACTCAAGATGCAACTCCTCATTTCATAACTCAACTCAGATAAATGATTCAAGTTTAAAGTTTGAAAAATGTGCTTTAAAATTAGACTCAATGTTTAATGCAACTCAATTCGACAATCATGATATGCTCAACTCAAGTTTTGCTTGGAAGTTTCTCTAAGTGACATAACTCTCCACAACCATGAGTTTTGATGATGTACAACGATACCGACATCGTTGCCATGCCCATCCTAAACTTGCTAAGGAATAAGACGTCAACCTCTAGCTATCTCTCTCAGATCCTAAGAGAGTGTCCCTCTATTGGGACATGGGCCACAAGAAATATCCTCCATGACTATCCTACGTTGGCAATGTAGTTCTACAGTGATTGCTCTCACCCAACTCGATGCTGAATACTGCTTCCAAGACTAAAATATACTTGTGTACATTAACTCAGACACATTTCTATCAACTCAACATCAACTTCTCAATTAACTCCATAACTCAAAATGGGAACTCAAAATAATGCAACTTAAGAATCTAACTCACATCATGCAAGAATCTCATGAAATTACGATCAAGTGACATCATATCATCCATGCTCAATGCACAAGATAAAATAGATATTAATTACATGCACATATAAAACAAGGAAACATACCTCTTAGGTTAACTACTTGGTTTAGAAGGTTGGATTCATAATTTCAATTTAGTCAATAAGCGAAGAAAATACTAAGTTTAGGGTTAGGGTGTCAAGCATTCGAATAATATTCATATTTCATGGTAATAATGATGAAACTCATAGATTTACTCAAATATATTCAGGAAAACTCAGACATGTACAAGAAATTTAGAACTCAAGAATCACAGGGTTTAGAATATGCAATTACTACTCACGATCTTAAGTCAAGTAAACAAAGGGGTGCATGGATGAACATAATCCAATGCTTCAGGTAGCCTTACATACCTAGAATTGAACAACAACTCATCCTTGACCTTAAGAACCCTTTCTTACTCTCTTCTTTGCTCAATAACTCTAGTCTAGTTTGTGCACTTGGAGACTTTAGAATGGGGTTTAGAAACCTATTTTCGACTAAAATTTACTTTTTTGTCATGGTTTATGGGGCATTGAGAAAAGTCTAGAATGTCCCTAATGACAAAAAGGAAAAATTTCATCTTGGAATAGCCTAGTCCGTGATGCAGGCTGGGTGCGCACACGTCTATTTTTTCAAAAATTTTTCGAATGAGTTTCTCCAATCTCGTCAATTGTTTTTTAAAAATATAAGGCCATCTCCGCGATAGGGGTGTGACACACCTCTATCACGCATAGACATTATTTTTTAATTCAGATCGAAACATCCTCTGATTTGGTTTCTCTAAAAATCAACTGAGACTATTTTACCACTCAATTTTTCATGGTGATTGCAAATACAATCTCGAATTCGCCATTGGAGCATGGGAAGATACGTTATACGTACGTCTCTCATATGGTGGTATTTTGATAATTTTATCGGGTATTACGTTATCTCCCCCTTGGGGTTATTCGTCCTCGAATAATAAGTAGAGGTGGGTATAAATAGATGAATAGACTTAAGACTCATCTGAATACTCCCTCAACGACTCAAACTCTCGACTCTTTATCGACCTCAATAAACTTTACTCAAACTTAAGAACTGACACGTCAACTCGAGAATAGGAACATTAATTAAGTCAAGGATAGGAACATTATCTTCAACATCCTCATAATTGGGAACAAATAGATGTTGGTATTTGACTCTCATATCCTTATCAGCTTCCTACGTGGCTTCCTCAATGAATTGATTTCTCTAGAGGACTTTGACTGAGGTGATACCTTTGGTTCTCAACTTGCCAACCTGATGATCAAGGATTTGGACTGGAATCTCTTTATAGGACAAGCTATCCTTTACCCCAATTCTCTCAATAAGGATCACCAGGGTAGGATCTCTTAAGAACTTTTTTAACATCGAGACGTAGAACACTGGATAAATCACTTCTAACTCAGAAGGTAACACTAACTGATAAACGACCTTCCCAATTCTCTTCACAACTTAATAAGGGCCAGTATAGTGAGGATCAATTTTCCTTTCTTCCCAAACCTCATGACACCCTTCATGGGTGATACCTTCAAGTAACCCAATCACTCACCTCGAACCGTTAGTATGTTCTCTTCACATCAGTGTAAGACGTTTGGCAGTTCTTTACAGTTTTCAGCCTTTCTTTAATGACCTTTTACCTTCTCCATCAATTGGTGGATACGATCAAGTCAATTAACTCGGTTTCTTCAACCTCAAACAATCCAATAGGCGATCTACATCTCCTCCAATATAAGGCCTTATAGGGGCCATTTGAATGTTTGCATGATAATTATTGTTATATGAAAATGCAATCGATGGTAGATGGTCATCACAATTTCCTTTGAAGTCAAGGACACAGGCTCTCAACATATCTTCTAATTTCTGAATGGTACGCTTTGCTTGGCTATCTGTCTTTGGATGAACGGCTATACTTAGATTTACCTTTGTACCCAATCCTTTCTGGAAGGATCTCTAAAATTGGGAGGTGAATTGAGCCCCTCTGTCTGAGATGATGGACAAGGGAACTCCATGCAACCTCACAATCTCTTGGATGTACAACTTGGTGTACTCCTCCACAGTGTTAGTTGTCTTGACTGGCAAGAAGTGAGCTGATTTGGTCATTCTATCCACAATCACCTACATTGAATCATGCCACCTTCAGGATCTTGGTGGACCGTAATGAAGTCCTTGTTAATCATCTCCCACTTCCATTCAGGAATCTCAAAGTCTTGTACCAATCCGCATGGCCTTTGATGCTCAATTTGGCTTGCTGACAATTCCGGCACTTACAAACAAACTTAGCGATATCCATTTTCATTACACTCCAGCAATAGACTTTCCTCGAATCATGGTACATCTTGGTAGATCAAGGATGAATGAAATATCTGGAACTATCAGCTTCAACCATGATTCTCTCTCGAACACCATCAATATTGGGAACACAAAACCTACTCTGGTATCTCAACACTCCATCTCCCCCTTTCTAGAAGATCATCACTTTCTTTTTATGGACGGCTTCCTTTAATTGGAGTATGATAGGATCTCGATCTTGCTTCTCTTTTACCTCGGCTACTAGAGATGATGCAAACCCACTCTGAAGGGTCTAGACATGACCGGTGAATGGGGAACCCGAAGGAACCCCAAACAAGCATCTTAACTTGTCATTACACATCCTTGGTCATGGAAGTTTATAAAAGACATGTAGAATTGAATAGGGCATTAGGGCTAAGGGAAAGCTTTGTAACACATAATCATCAAAAGACAACAAATCATAGCTCATGTCATTAATACATAACTTGTCCAATAAAAACCTCTATATACATAGACAGAGCGGTAGCCAAGACAAAGTAACTGGGTTCACCCTCATAGTCAAATAGAACATAAGATAATGTCTCAATACATAGATAAGAGAAAGACCTAAACCAAAGTCCCCGAAATGGAGGACTCACCAACAAGCTTGGAATAGCACTGTCTAACCACATGGAGGAGGGGGATCAACTTGGGCACGGGTTCCTACATGGTAATATCATGTAGGCAGGAGTATGCATTAGTAAGTTTGAATGTACTAAGTATGTGGGATGCAATCCAACAAGAGATAAGCATTACAATCCAAAATGCATAATGATCGACAATAGGCATAACATAGCAATATGATATGTATGATCAATGTATAAGTAAAAACATGCTTAAGTAACTCATGCTCGTATAGGATATCATATGTGAATATGAGACCAAGCAAGCTATCCAACATTCTGTTGGGCTAAGATGGTGATGGTCATACCCCATCACCCTAAGTGGTGAAGTATACACCCCTCACATGGTTAATGACATTCACATCTATAGTCTAGGTGGAAAAGTATGAACCCCTCACATGGGTGGTGAGTACTAAACCCCACCTCGGTTACCAAGGTACTCACCCCTCGGTAGGTTACTCGGGCTCTTGTCCCCTAGATTAGGTATGGTCTAATACATCACTTTATATAGGATTTATCATAAGCTCTAATGCAATTCTTCATATATGAATAATCATATACATAAGCTTATTTTATCATCGTAACATCATTCATATGATACTCATGTGATGGAACTTCAGTTCCTCAAGAAATCATAATGGATATTTTATCAAACACCTTAGGGATGTGTAATAGGGGTAAAAGACCATGCAATTTAGAGATGAAATTATGCAGGAAAATTCATTGTAAAACCATCAATCAACACCCTGCAACACCCCTAAGATGTTCACATCAAAACCTCATCAAATCCAACATTATATCTAAGATTGGAAGCTCAAAACATGCAAAAACAACCATACTTTCATGAACTAAAATCACTGTGAAGTAAATTTCTCAATATATAAGACCCATATATAAAATCAACTTTAAATCATGCAATTTTAGTAAAAAAAAAAGACTTAGGCACAATGGGTGAAAGGACCCAATGGTTCAACACCACATATCTTAGATTTTGGATGAACTTGGTGAAAGTTGACAATAGAGACTTGAAGCTTGAAGAGAATCCTTAAATCCAGATGAGGGTTTTGAGTCTTGGGATTTGGAGTGGAAATATGGATGCTAAGTGTTTTGGGGAGCATTGAGAAATGTTTAGGATGATATAAGGGTGTAATTTGACTAAGTATAGTAAAAATACATTTGGGAAACTTGGGACCAACATTTAGAATGTTTTGGGCCGCAAAAGAAAAACACTGCCAGGAAAATACACAACTCCACGTCGCGGAAAGGACGCGGAGAAGATTTTGTACTAAAGCGCGCTGAAGGGGCGTCGTGTAGGCATCGTAGAAATCTCTCTAGAATTCGTCATTTAAACAAATTATTGTTGCTATACTTTAAACCCTTAAATTGAGGTTAGACCCTTTTTCACCTAATTGGGGCCCCCTGAAAAAGAATCCGAAGTCGGATTCTCAAAATCACAAATGAATTTTGAGATATAAGTAGATTAAAATTCAAGGCATTTCGAGGCACGTTTTGGGGCATTATTTGGGGTCGTTACAAAGTTGAACTCCCAATCGAGCTAATCTATGCACTTCCTTCACTAACACTTTCTTTCCTTTATCAACACGGGCTGTGCTATGCATTGAAATATGCTAAGAGCTTCAATAACAATGTTAGCTTTACCTAGGTGGTAGAGGATGCTCATGTCATAATCCTTTAGCAACTCCAACCATCTCCTCTATCGCAGGTTGAACTCTCTCTAACTGAAGACATCCTGCAAGCTCTTGTGGTCAGTGAACACATTCATATGCACTCTATACAAGTAGTGGTGCTAGATTTTAAGTGCAAACACCACCGTCACCAACTCATGATCATGGGTCAGATAGTTCCTCTCATGAACCTTAAGTTGTGTGGAAGCATAGGCAATCACCTTCCCCCTCTGCATCACCATACAACCCAGCCTAACTCTTGAAGCATTACAATATATTACAAAGTCCTCTATCCCATCGGGCAAAGTTAAAACAGGTGCAGTAGTCAACCTTATCTTCAACTCTTGGAAACTTCCCTCACATTCCTCAAGCCACTGAAACTTTTGACCTTTTTCTGAGTCAAATTGGTCAATGGGTCTGATAGGGAAGAAAATTCATCAACAAATCTATGGTAGTAGCCTGCCAATCTAAAGAAACTTCTTATGTCAGTTGCAGAGGTCAGTCTAGGCCAGTTCTTATCCGCTTCAATATTTCAGGCATTTACTCGAATACCATCACTCGAAACAACATGGCTTAGGAAAGCCACTGACTTGAGCGAAAACTCATATTTTGAGAACTTTGCATACAACTCAAAGTCCTTAAGATTCTGAAGGGCAACTCTGAGTTGATTGGCATGCTCCTCCTCATCCTTCGAATACACCAAGATATCATCGATGAACACGATTACAAACATGTCAAGATATGGTCTGAACACCGTATTCATCAAGTCTGTGAAGGCTTTTGGTGTATTATTCAACCTAAAGGACATGACCAAGAACTGAAATTAGCCATACCTAGTCTAAAGGCTATTTTGGAATGTCATATTCCCTCACTTTTAACTGATTGTAGCCCGATCTTGAGGTCTATATTTGAGAAACTAGAGGCACCCTGAAGTTAGTCAAACAAATTATCTATCCTTGGGAGAGGATATATATTCTTATTCCTGACTTTGTTCAGTTGTCTATAATCTATGCTCATTCTAAGAGACCCATCTACCCCAAGGAGAAACACTCGGCCTGATAAAGCCCTTCTCTAACAAGTCCCTCAACTGCTCTTTCAACTCTTTCAACTCAGGGGGGACATCCTATAAGGTGGGATTGAGATAGGCTGGGTATCGAGAACAATATCAATCCCGAAGTCGATCTCCCTATCATGAGGGACTCCAGGTAGATCATCAGGAAATACTCCTGGAAACTGACTCACAATCGGGACTAACTCAAGAGTAGGAGGCTCAACATCATCTGACTTTACTTGTAATAGATGGTAGAAGCACCTTTTAGGGATTAACTTTCTAGCTCTAAGGTGGGAAATAAAATTTCCCTTAGGTGCAATAGTCTCCCCTCCATTCTATAGCAGGCTTATTTGGAAACTAAAATTTGATACTGCAGGTTCTATAGTCGATAGAGGCATAGCAGGCGTGAAGCCAGTCCATACCAAGGATTATATCAAATTCAATCATCTCCAGCTCAACCAAATCAGGAAGAGTATCCCTATGGTAGATAGACACTACACTATCCCCATAGACTCTCTTGTCTATGATAGACTCACCCACATGAGTAGAAACAGGGATAGGCTCAAGTAAATACTAAGGGGGAATCTCAAATTTTCTAGCCACATATGGCATCAGAAAGGACACAGTTTCCTCTAGATCAAGTAAAACATAACAATCAAAGGTAAAGAGTCAAAGCATACCCATCATGACATATGGTGCAACCTTGTGGTCCTATCGATTTCCCATTGCATATTGGCGGTTCATTCCTTTGGTTGTCCTCAGTGCAATACATTTTTGGTTACCCTTGGGTGGTGTCATTGTAGTAGATGACTGTGCTTTATTAACCCAAAGTGGACATTCCCTCAGTAAGTGACCTATTTAGCCATACTTATAGAAACCATTTCATCCCTCCTTGCACTCTCCTAAATGCATCTTGCCACACTTCCCATAAGGTGGTTTCCCTGTCAAGCCAAGGGTCACATTGGCCTGTGAACCCTGTGGTCTAAAGTCCGACTGACCTTGGGATCTTTGATCATCCATGATATTTGGGGTCAGTGCACTGGCTGATGATGGTGCATACCCTGAATGCCTCTTCTAAAAGTATGACCTATCTCCCTTATCCTATTTATGCTCCTCCTTAGTTTGCTGGACATATACCATGATTTTGGATAGATCCATACCCGAGATCAGTAATGCTGCCTCACACTCCCTCTTCACATGTTTACTTAATCCAGACACAAATTTTATCATCCATTCCCTCATGTCCTGGACCATCTCTGGGGCATACCTGGACAACTTAATGAACTTGAGGTTCTACTCTTTGAAAGTCATTCCTCTTGCTTTGGGTTCATAACCTCTTCAACCTTTGCCTCCCTCAACTCTTGGGGAAAGAAGTTGTCATGCCCCTAGAGGGTACCCTAGATGTAACCATACTCAAAGGCTATTGCTTGCCTCTGAGTGAACCACTTAGCCTCATTATCACATCAACTTGACAATAGAGGAATAGTGGTCACATAGAAAGGGGATCATACACATAAGAAGTGGTCGATAAAGCACTCTCAAACTCACTCCACTCAACAGACTCAGCATCCTCACCCCGACTATCTTCCCATTGGTTATACCAGATGTTCGCCACATCCTTAAGCTGATAGAAGGCAAGTTTAAATCCCTCATTCTCAGTCGCATGCATAGCTCTCAAGACCTTGCATATCTCATCGATAAGGTTCTATGGGTCCTTCTCAACTTTTGACCCTGTGTAGACTAGCGGGTTCATCCTCATGAAGTCTCTGAGGCTAGTTGTAATAGATGGATCTTAAGAGCTGGAGTTAAGGGCTTGGGGCCCTTGGCTACTATTCTAGGAGGCCACTAGCTAGGTGAGCATCATAATGGCTCCCCTGAAATCTGCCTCTAAGGTGGAGACTGGCTGAGCAGGAGGTACCTGTGGACCCAGTGGCTCTGGTATGTCGACCCAGTCCTCTCGTCTCTATTTGAGTAGTGATCTCTAGTAGAGGATTCTCTGTGTTTGGGGTTGGAGCATCTCATTAGGAATCTGTGCACTTGGAGCCATGATGTGCCAATGCACAGCACACGAATTAGAAAAGAATCTTATAGAGTTAAACTCCATCACATGAACCCAGAATACCAAGGAATTGTAACCATTCCTAATGTCCTATAGCCTTCTGCTTGTGAAGTGTGGTACACAACACACCCATAAACAAGACTCTACTAAACATGGTTTCATAGACTCCCTATGACACTTGATCTCTGTGCTCTGATACCAAGTTTGTCACGCCCCTGGCGGATACCCTCGCGTGGCCAACACTTGATGAACTATTTATGATTCCCCAAGAGAACCACCCGACCTCATCATCATATCTTACTCAACAACGGAAGAAGACTCAATCATAACGTTAAGGGAAATATAAAGATATCATAAAATAATCTCTAAAATAGATCAAGTCTAGAAAATGAAGTACTCAATAATACTCTACTCAAGGTCTATGAATCCTCTACTCTAAACATCTAGACAGTACCATGAGAAACCATGGCTGCCAACTCAGAGAAAATAGAAGTAACTATTAAAATGAAAGACGGGCTCCTTTGGATAGTAAGAAGGGCTCACCAACTCAGGAACTCAGGAACTTTGAACCTCAATGATACGCCTGCTGAAGTTCTCTATCGCCTGTATCTGCATCACAAAATGATGCAACGCTGGATGGCATCAGTACGAGGAATATATGGTATGAAAATGGCTCAAGAAATAGATAAAGCTCAGACTTAATCAACCGAATTGATTGAAGACTGAACTCCTCATTTCATAACTCAACTCAGATAAATGATGCAAGTTTAAAGTTTGAAAACATGCTTTAAAATTAGACTCAGTGTTTAATGAAACTTAGTTCAAAAATCATGATATGTTAAACTCAAGTGTTACTTAGAATTTTCTCTAACCGAGATAACTCCCTGCCACCATGAGTTTTGATGATGTACAACGATGCTGACATTATTTCATTCCCGTCTTAAACTTTCCAAGAAATAGGACATCAACCTCTACCTCTCTCTCTCAGATCCTAAGAAAGTGTCCTATTGGGACACGGGCCACTAGAAATATCCTGTGCGACCATCCTATACTGGCAACGTAGTTTTGGGGTGATTCCTCTCACCCAACTCCCTGCTCAATACTCCTTTTAAGACTAAAATATGCTTGTGTGCATCAACATAAATTTATCTCTATCAACTCAACAACAACTTCTCAATGGACTCCAAACTCAAAATGGGAACTCAAAATAATGTAACTCAAGACTCTTACTCACATCATCTAAGACTCTCACAAAATTATGATCAGGTGATATCATATCATACATGCTCAAAGCATAAGACAAAATAGATATTCTATACATTCATATATGAAACAAGGAAACATACCTCTTAGGTTCAACTTACTTGGTTTAGAAGGTTGATTCATAATTTCAATTTAGTTAGTAAGCACAGAAAATACTATGTTTAGGGTTAGGGTATCAAACATTCGAATAACATTCATATTTCATGGTAATAACGATGTCACTTACAGATCTACTCAAATATATTCATGAAAACTCAGACATGTATAATAAATTTGGAACACAAGAATCACAGAGTTTAGAATATGTAATTAATATCATGATCTTAACTCAATTAAATGAAGGGGCGCGTGGATGAACATAATCCACGCTTTAGGTAGCCTTACATACCTGGAATTCAAGAATAACCCGACCTTGACCCAAGAACCCACGCTTCTTTTCTTCTTCTCTTAATAACTCTAATCTAGTTTATGCGTTTAGAGACTTTAGAATGTGGTTTAGAAACCTTGTTTTGACTAAAAATGACTTATTCAGTCATAGTTTAAGTTTGTGAGGGGTTGAAAAAAGTATAGAATGCTCCTCACGACAAAAGGAAAAAATTTCACCTCAGAATAGCCCAGTCCGCAACACGAATTGGTCGCGCACACATATATTTTTTCTGAAAAATTCTCGAATGATTTTTCACAATCCCTTCGAAAAAAATTAAAAGAAATATATGGCCATCTCTGCGACAGGTGCGCAATGCACCTCCATCGCGCATCAAAATTATTTTTTCATTTTGGACTGAAAAATTATCTTTTGATTCGATTGCTCTAAAAATCAACGAGACCATTTTACCACTCAATTTTCATGCTGATAAAAAATCCGGCCTCGAATTTGCCATTGGAGAGTGAGAAGATGTGTTATGCGCACATCTCTCCTCTAGGGGTACTTGGGGTAATTTAAGCATGTGTTACAGACTCTGTATCATATCATATGCTATACGTGGATCCACTAGCAAATTCAGTTAAAACAACTTGATGTGCTGTCAAAATACAACACATTTGGTGCCTGAAAAAAGGGATTTTGTGAGTTCTTAACGTGATTATTAGTGTTTTGATGTGTTTTTATGTTAAACTTGCAGAAAAGTTAGGTTGGCATAATTTTGAAGAAAAGTTGCAGATTTTGCTGAAGTACAGGCCTTACGAGCCAACCTACAAGTTGTTGCTCAAGCTACGACTCGTAGGTGGTATCATAGCAGGAATCAGAGACCAAAAATCAGAAATCTGTCAAGTGAAGGTCATCCCTATGGAACCAGCCTACGAGAGGTAATACACACTACGACTCGTATAGGTAGACATGTAGCAAGAATCAAAGGGCCAAAATGTTGGACCAAAAAATTGAAGACCAAGACTACGAAACCAACATACCTATGGGTCGTACCAGTCTTGTCCAAGATGCCAAGAACTTGATGCGAGACCCCAACTACGACTCATAGGCCAAACTATGTGTCGTAAGTATGACATTTATCAGATGCGAGCTGTCTTTTCTACATAATTTCTTGGGTTGTTGTGTAAATACCATAAATAGTTTAAGTTAGGTTTTTGAAGGGAGTGCTAACAGTGGACAATTGTCATTACATTTTGAAGCATTATTTTAGTTTTTTTAGAGTAGATTATTGTTCTCTTTTGGGAAACCCATTTTGGGGATTGCAAATCTTGCTTTGTACTCATTGTTGATCAATCAAGCTTGTGGATTTGCAACTTGTGGTGCCTATTTCCTTCAATGTTCTTGGTGAAACTCTCAACTATGTTTATTATTTGCATATTTGTGTGTTTTATCTTAGCCATGAGTAGCTAAGCACCCACAACTTGGGGTTGTGGGAACAATTGGTAGTTGACTTGAGATGACCTAGGTTTTGTGCATGTCTATGATTGGGATTTGCATGTATTGTCTATTTCTCTTCGTGAATGTTGTTTGGTGGTGGCCAACACTAAACGCCACCTACTATCATGATCCCGACCAAGGTAGTGACGAATAGGAAAAGGAAAGTAGATGACAGGATTTGGTTGATGTCTTCCTGTCTAATCGACCAAACCTGACCAAGGAGAGGTTGACTGGGATAATAGGTAACAGTTAATTGGCACGTCATGATAGCCGACCAAGCGCCATGGTGAAACTCGACCTTCACTTTCATAAGAGGACTGGAAAAATCTAAGTTATCATCCTGCATACGATATCACAATTATGTTATCTTGGGTAATTTAGTCAATGAACCATGGGGAACACAATTCCCAAGTTGTCCCAAAAATTGAGTGTTTTCTTGCATTACCCAATTTTAGACACTAGAAATCATTAGTAGTGAAATCTTGTAGTCAATCCCTATATTCCCTATAGATTCGACCCTAACCTTGGCTAGGTTAATTACTAAAAGCGACCCTTTTCTTATTATAGAGTGACCATCAGATAAAATATTATGGCACGTTGCCGAGAATACGACTATGTTTTGATTTGAATTGACTATTATTAATTCTAGTGTTAATTTCTAGGGTCTCTTATACTTTACTTTTGTTTTTGTTTTTGTTGTTTGATTTCTTTTGCAGGGTGTATTATGTTGTATGCCTAACACAAGGAGCCAAGGAAATCCCTTAGCTCCACTAAATTTTGAGATCCATCGACTTCTTAGAAGGATGGCTCGAGTGAATGAGGACATTGAGGTTGAGGAGGATATACATGTGAATGAGGAAGACTTAAGAAGAGAGGAGAATCTACCACCAAGGGTTAACCGACAAAAAATTAGAGATTTCAATGCAGATGCTTACGACTTGAATCAGTACCTATTGAACCCTATGGCGATGGATTTTACCAGTTCTATAGTACTACCCCCTCTACTGGCAAATACTTAGTTCAGAGTATCAAGTGGATTGCTCCAGATGCTCCAAAACTGTGGCCTATTCATAGGGATACCATCAGAGGATCCCTACCGTCATCTCCAAAATGTCATCTTTGTGTGCAAAAGTATCATAGGGACATAAAATATTTCTATTGATGCTGTTAGATTGAGGGTATTTCCTTTATCATGACTGGCAATGCAGCTGTATGGTTGTCTGAGCTACCTTCGGGTACCATCATGAGTTGGGCTGAGCTGCGAGGGTGCTCTTAGAAAGATATTTTCCAAGGTTCAAGAAGCTGAAGCTTAAGGACCAAATTAACAACTTTGAGCAATTGCCTGGAGACTCTCTTAGCACTACATGGGACAGATCCACCAAATGCTTGAGGATGGTCCTTGATCACAAAATTGTTGATGACGCTTTAGTCGAGTTCTTCTATAGATCACTTGATGATAATAGAAAAGCTTGCGCGAACACGATATGGGAGGTGTTTTTCTTGATCAACCATTTGAGCTAGTGGCCAAAAGAATGGAACAAGTGGTAAAGACCACCAGAGCATGGGGTCAGAGTGAGCGCGGTAATACAAAGAGTTCTAGTGAGGCTACCACAAATAGTGAGCAGGCTAAAATGAATGAAGATATTATGGAGAAACTTACAACTCCGTATGAGCGTGGGTTTGGTTTTGAAGCAAAACCAAGCTAGTGTGAAGGCAACACCTCATCAACCCCAAATTACTCCTATGTACGATGATCAATGCTTTGATGAGGATGCCTGTTATGTTAGAAACCAAGCGGCGGGTTTCCGGAATAACCCCCAAGGGTCTAATTCAGACTATTGGAGGCAAGGTTTCGAGAATCAAGGTCGGAACTTCAACCGTGATGGGATGTATAGAGAAAATCGAGGTGGATACTATGAGAGAGAGAGAGAGAGTTCCAAATGCAGAATAGGGAAGAAGAGAGGGCTACAAGAATGGACCTTATGTGCCACCACACAATCGTGATGCCGGATCGAGCAATTCTAGGATTGAAGACATATGTGAAAAATTGTTGAAATGGGCCGACCACTAAGCTGAGACTCTAATAGGGATGAAAGAAGATATTTCAAGTTTTAAACAAAAAATAGAGTCTCAATTATGACGACACTTGTCCAAAATGTTGTTCAAGTTACTTGACTGCCACAGGGTAGCTGGGAAATCAAGTAACTTGAACAACATTTTGGACAAGTGTCGTCATAATTGAACGAATTCCGAAAGGGCACCTTACCAAGCAATATGGTTCAAAATCCTACAAATGAAGGGCATTTCATAGTGGTAATGACTAGTAGTGGCAAAAGCACGGTAGTTCCCCCTATGCAAAAGGTGGAAAATGGGAACCGCAAGAAGAGAATGAATGAAGGAACCCAAGCATGCAACACGGAAGAGCAACCCAAGAAGTATAAAACCCTTCCGAGGCCCTCTCCTCCTTTCCCTTAAAGGCTTAGAAAAAGAAATGAGGAGGGTAAGTTTGAATAGTTCTTGGTAGTGCTAAAAATATTGTCAGTGGACCTCCCGTTAGCTGAGGCCCTTGAAAGTATGCTGGGCATGCCAAATGGATGAAAGACCTAGTAAAAGAGAAGCTAAAAGTGATCCAAGACCTCTCCAAAAATGCTCAATGTTGTAGTGCCATCACTACAAGTCATTACTGCAAAAGTGCGAAGACTCGGGTGCATTCACCATACCATGCATTGTAGGAGAACTAGCACTAGCTAAAGCACTATGTGATTTGGGGGCAAGCATAAACTTAGTGCCTCTGGCCATATTTAGAAAGCTTGGTTTGGGGAGCCTTGTCCCTATGAAAATGCAGTTGTTAATGGAAGATACAACAATCAAGAAGCCTATGGGGATCTTGTATGATGTGTTGGTAAAGGTAAACAAGTTTATATTTCCAGCCGATTTTGTTATACTTGACTATGAATTTGATTTTGCAGTTTCAATCATCTTGAGAAGACCTTTCCTAGCCACAGGTAGAACATTAATAAATATGAAGAAGAGTCTACTCACTCTCAAATTTGGTGAAGAAGCAGTGGTGTTTCAAGTAGGTCATCAGGATGGGAAGAGTTACGAGTTCCAAGTTATCTCAATGATTTCAATGGATGAGGATGATGAAGCCGAGATCCCAATAGAATTGAGGCTTGGGGTTGATCCTTTAGCCGCTGTGTTGATGAAATTTGATGGTGACAACATCCCTAATTATGAGAATAGTAAATGCTTTAGGGGTGTCACTTGGGACGAGGCGACAAGCAAGGTTGGAGTTAGATTTATGCAATAGGGAAACACCACCTACAAAACCCTTTATAGAAGTCCCACCAGAGTTAGAGTTAAAGGCATTACTATCACATCTGAAATATGCATACCTGGGACAGAATAATATATTACTGTCATCATTGTAGCAGGGTTAATTGAAGCTCAAACAGAAGCCACAATTTCAGTTCTCAAGCAGTACTAAAGAGCTATTGGGTGGACAATTACAGACATCATTGGCATACCCCCTAAGATATGCTCTCATAAGATTCAGCTAGTCAAGGATTATACACCAAGTATTGAGCATCAAAGGCAGTTGAACACCCCAATACAAGAGGTTGTGAGGAAAGAAATCATCAAGTGGTTAGACATAGGAGTAATCTACCCAATTGCTGATAGTGAGTGGGTACATATACCAAATAATACAGACCAAGAAAAAGTACCTAGATTCATGGAGATATAGAACAACATATAAGTTATCATGCTTCCATATCCATCATTTGAGTCTCCAACAATTATTCCAATAATTACATATCCGATTTGTCCTATGGATGAATATGCAAGCATATGCTTCATGTTTTTTTGAGTAATAGCAATGAGATTTCCCAATATCATGCTAAGAATAGTTTGGATTTTCAGAAGAAGATGCATGTAGTGTGTTCCAAAGAAGAGAGGTATCATAGTGGCACGTAATGAAAAGAACGACTTGATCCCCATGTGACCAGTCACCGAATAGAGAGTGTGCATAGACTATAGGAAATTAAATGCTTCTACCGAAAAAGGTCACTTTTTTATGCCATTCATAGATCAGATGTTTGACAGACTTGTAGAAAGGGGATGGTATTTTTTTCTTGACGGATATTCCGGGTTCAATCAAATTGTTATTGGGTGAGGATCAAGAGAAGACAACATTCACATGTCTGTATGGTACCTTTGCATTTAAAAAGATGCCCTTTGGGCTCTGTAATGCTTCGGTGACATTTCAAAGATGCATGATGTCTAGATTCTCGGACATTGTTGAAAGTAATATTGAAGTGTTCATGGATGACTTCAGTGTCGTCGGCCAGTATTTTGAAGAATTCCTTTTAAAATTTGCGTGATATGTTGCAGAGATGTTTCGAGAGTCACTTGGTGATAAAGTCCCTGCTAGCTAACATAGAAAGAGATTCCTGGATAGAGAAATGACACTTTATGGTCAAAGAGGGCATCGTATGTGGTCACAAAATTTAGGGCAAAGGAATTGAAGTGGATAAAGAAAAAATTGAGGTGATAGAAAAATTACCACTACCAATTTTGATAAAAGGTATCAGAAGTTTTTTAGGCCACGCCGGATTCTGCCGCCACTTCATAAAAGGACTTCTCCAAAATCTCACAACCCTTGTGTAAGTTGTTATAAAAAGATGCAAAGTTTGTATTTGATGAGGCATGTATGCACTCCTTCGAAGAATTAAAAAGAGGGCTAATCGCAACACCCATTATTGTTGCTCCAGATTTGTCACAACCGTTCAAACTAATGTGTGATGTAAGTGGTATTGCACTGGACGTGGTATTGGGGCAATGAAGAGAGAAAGTCCTACATCCAATCTATTATGCTAGCAAAGCACTGAATGTCGCCCAGAAAAATGACATTGTGACTGAGCAAGAATTGCTTGCGTTGGTGTTTGCATTTGAAAAATTCTATTCATATTTGTTAGGAGATAAGATCATCGTTCATACCGACCATGTGGCACTTAAATATCTGATGGAAAAGAAAGACACATAACCAAGGTTGATTAGATGGGTACTTCTCTTGCTGGAATTCAATTTTGATGTGATTGGCAAAAAAGGGTCGGAAAATCAGGTTGCTGATCACCTTTCGAGTTGAGAGATTAGGCTATGATTAGGCTTGATGATGGACTAGATATAAATGACTCATTCCCTGATGAAAGAGTTCTAGCAGCATCTCATGATCTTATACCTTGGTTCGCAAATTATGGCAACTATTTGATTAGCAACATAGTACCTCTTGTGTTAAGCACCATCAATGTTGCAAGTTTATGCATGATGTAAAGAAGTTCTTCTAGGATGAACCCTATTTATTTCGCATTTGGGAAGATGGCATCATCCATAGATGTGTTCCAGAGGTGGAAATGATAAGCATTCTCGAAGCAAATCACTCTTTATTGGTGGGTGGCCATCACAGTGGAGCTCGAATGACTTATAAGGTGTTGCAGTATGGCTATTACTGGACGTCTATATACCAAAATGCCCATGATTTTGTAAAGTCTTATGACAGATGTCAAAGAGAAGGTGGAGTCTCGCGAAAGCATAAACTTCCTCTAAATCCTATTTTGGTCATAGAACTATTCAATTTTTAGGGCATTGATTTTACGGGACACTTTGTAAGCTCTCAGAGTAAATGTACATTCTAGTTGTAGTTGATTATGTCTCCAGGTGGGTGGAGGCCGTAGCTCTACCAAACAATAAGGGTAAGAGTGTTATGGGATTTCTCCAAAAAAGTATTTTTTTTCCAGATTCGGTACGCCTCAGGCAATTATCAGTGATGGAGGTTCTCATTTTTGCAACCAACTGTTCAAAATATTCCCTGAAAGATATGGTGTGAAGGACCATGTGGCAACCCCATATCATCCCCAAACTAGTGGACAAGCGGAAGTATCAAATAGGGAAATAAAGTAAATTTTATCCAAAATGGTGAATGTGAATCATACTGATTGGTCAAGGAAGTTGGATGATGCTTTATGGGCCTTTGGGATTGCCTTCAAAACTCCCATTGGAATGTCTCTGTATCAACTGGTGTTTCGGAAGGCCTATCACTTATCGGTTAAACTTGAACACAAGGCATTGTGGGCATTGAAGAAACTGAATCTAGATTGGCATGAAGCTGCAACCTCAGTTGATGCAAGTGAATAAGCTTGATAAGTTCAAACTGTGAGCATATGACAGCTTCGGTTGGTACAAACAACGAATGAAGGTTCAGCATTATCAAAGAATTGAAGATTGCCAGTTTGCTCTAGGGGATAGGGTGCTTCTTTAGAACTCTAGGTTGAGGTGGTTTCCTGCGAAACTCAAATCTAAGTGGATGAGGCCTTTCAGAGTTGTGCGCATTTTTAGTCATGGTGCTATCGAGTTAGAGAATATGGATGGAAAAACATTCAAAGTCAATGGACAAAGGATAAAAAGGCATATGGGTGACATGGAAGAGATCAAAACAGTGGAAGATTGGTATCTTGAAGAAGCATGAACACAAAAGCTTCTTGTCGTACTGCGATAATAAATCAGGCGATTCCAGGGAGGCAACCCAAGGTACGCCCCTTACACCTTTTCTTTGTGTTTTTTCTTTGAGGAAAATGTATCATCTTTTGGTGGGGTGGTAGACGTTATGGATTAAGGTGAAGTTTGAGTAGCCTCAAGTCCATAACTTCCCCTTTTTTTTGATCCCAAGGTGTTCTTGTCGTGTTTCTTTTTCCTTGTGGATGTTTAATTTACTGTTGAACCAACATATTTTAGGAAGCATATATAATTTGTACATGCATAGTAATGTTATCGTTTGACATATATATAGTTCTTAGATTTTCTTTAGACATTTGATTCAAAATTAGGTACCCTCAAAATTTTTGAGGTTATGAGTATTGATGCATTCATACATTTTTGAATATCTCACAATGTTGTTATGATATTGTGAAGGTAAGATGAGACTGAAAGCATGACCTGTGAGACTATACTTGATTTTGCATCCAATTGCCATTTGTGCTGTGAGCCTATTTTGCTGCATTCATGCATCCTGTATGGACCCAGAACTTGCCTTGTTACTCAAAAGTTGATTTGGTGATGTGGTGGATATGGAAGGGATCTTAGGCATTTGTTCCTTGAGTGAAACCACTTTTAGCCTAAATGACCCACCAGATGAGTAAGTGAATCCCTTTTTCCAAACTTTTGAGGTTACCATGTACTCATTCTTTCTTGACACCTTGCTAGCTTAACCTTGTTGGACGAAATGTCTTGATATTAGCCCTGGTCTATCCTTGAACATGTGAACCTTGATTGAGACTAAAGGCCAAAGTTGAGGGTGGCTACAGTTAGTGGCCCTGGTTTGAGGCATAGATATTGTGTACTTCACCTGAGGATAAAAGCCTAAGTTAAGGGTGGCCCTTATTGTGGCAAAGTAATAACAATAAGTGGTTAGTTGGGAAATCAATAAAGAAATGAAAAAGCATGAATCAAGTGAAGAAAAAGAAAAGAAAAGTGCCTTGAGTTGAATAAAAAATAGAAAAAAATGAGTTTGAAATAAAGGCTCAGCTGATAAAGGGAAAGAAAACACTCGAGAAAAGTTTAAAACAGGAGAATAAGGGTGGATTGGTTTAAAAAGGGTTGGATTCTGAGAGCAAAATATGTTGGTAAACATGGTTCAAGGACAACTTTAGTCACTATTTGCCAAAAATACCTCACCGAAGCATCCTGGGCCGATGTTACAAGCCTTTAAGTCCTAAAGTGATCTACCTGCACTTTATCACCAAGCTAGAAGATGAGTACAGAGGCAAGCCTATGGTGTTAGTCAGTCTGCATTGCATTTCATTTATGATAGTGAGAATGCTTCCTCAGACCCTAAATTCTAAAATTCTTTTGAATGATTATAAGGGACTTTTTTTTTAGTGAGGGCATTTGCACTACTTGAATAGCATATGAATATACCAATGATTATGGACGGTTGATGCTCCTTAGCTTATCATAGTTGGATTGCTAGGTATCTCACTATGTTCATGTCTGCTAAATAATTTCACAATCCTGTTTCGGAGATGGTAGCTAGGTACCTAAATTAGAGAAATGATATATATGCCATTAGTTTAGTTGCTATGTATATCTCTTTGTTTGTTTAGATTGAGTTGTCGCTTGAGGACAAACAACAATTTGACGTTGAGGGTGTTGACGTGATGTAAAAATACAACATATTTGATGCCTAAAACAAGGGATTTTGTGAGTTCTTAAAGCAACTTTTTAGTGATTTGATGTGTTTTTATGTTAATCTTGCAAAAAAGTTAGGTTGAAATGATTTTGAAGAAAACTTGTAGATTTTGTTGAAGCACAGGCCTTACCAGCCAACCTACGTGTTGTAGCTCAACCTACGAGTCGTAGCTCAAGCTAAGAGTCATAGAGTGGTGTCATAGCAGGTCTCAGAGACCAAGAATATCTGCCAAGTGAAGGTCATCCCTATGAGCCTAGCCTACGAGTCATAATACACACTATGACTCGCATAAGTTGACTCGTAGTAAGAATCAGAGGGCCAAAATGTTGGATAAAAAAACTAAAGACCTAGACTATGAGACCCACATACGAGTCATTGCTCAAGTAACGACTCATACCTATGGGTTATACTAGTTCAGTCCAAGATGCCAAGAACCTGATACAACACCTTGACTACGACATTTATCAGATACCATCTGTCTTTTTTGCATAATTCCTAGGGTTGTTTTGTAATACTATATAAAGTTTAAGTTAGGTTCTTGAAGGGAGTGCGAAAAGTAGAGAATTCTCCATTATATTTTGAAGCTTTTCTTAGGTTTTTATAGTAGATTATTGTTCTCTTTTGGGAAACCCATTTTGGGGATTGCAAATCTTGCTTTGTACTCATTGTTGATCAATCAAGCTTGTGGGTTTGCAACTTGTGGTGCCTATTTCCTTCATTCTTCTTGTTAAAACTCTCAACTATGTCCATTATTTACATATTTATCTATTTTATCTTAGCATGAGTAGCTAAGCACCCACAACTTGGGGTTATGGGAACCATGGATAGTTGATTTGAGATGACCTAGGTTTTGTGCATGTCTATGATTGGGGCTTTGCATGTATTTCTATTTCCCTTCATGATTAATGTTGTTTGGTGGTGGCCAATGCTAAACCCCACCTACTATCACGATCCTGACAAAATAGTGACGAATAGGATAAAAAGTAGATGACAAAATTCGGTTGATGTCTTCCCATCTAATCGACCAAACCTGACCAAGGGGAGGTTGAATAGGAGAATAGGTAACAGTTAGTTGGCACACCATGATAGCCGACCAAGCGCCATGGTGAAATTCAACCTTTACCTTCATAAGAGGGTTGGAAGAATAAATTACCATCCTACATGCGCTTCACTAATCGTAGTTATGTTATCTTGGGTAATTTAGTCAACGAACCATGAAGAACACAATTCCCAAATTGTCTCCAAAATTGAGTGTTTTCCTGCATTTTAATTAGTGTTTATTTTATATTGTTTATGAATCACAAACCCTCCCCCCAGAGATTGTAGTCATAGATACTAGAAATGATTAGTAGTAAAATCTTGTAGTCAAGCCCTGTATTCCCTGTGGATTCAACCCTAACCTTGGTTAGGTTAATTACTAATAGTGACCACTTTATTGTTGGAGCGTGACCATCAGATCACAACTTACGAAGGCAACATAGTTTGACGAGTAGAGATTGCTATTAAAGACTCCCTTATCAAGCATCCATCTCAAAGTCCTCTAGTTGCTAAGTCAAATTTTAATAAAATAGATAAAATAAATTACTAAAATACATCATGTGGAAAGGCAATAGTTAAATACCCATTCAATTCAATAAAGTCATAATCATGGGATAGTTCACTAAATCATTATTCATATATTGTGAGAATTATCCTTTCATCATTATGAATCCTTAAGTAGGTGAAACAACCTTTCACAATTGTTTATTCTTCTTGAGAGACATCATTAAAATGTAATTTATCATTTTCATTTTGCATGCTTGAAATCCTTGTCAAATTATGATCAAAATTCATAATAGAAATTAGAATAAAATGCATGAGTTGATAGAAAATCAACTTTAAATAACATATTTTAGTAAACTCATGCATAATCAAGTGAAACAATACCGATTAAATCGCAGGTGAAATAACCCATGACGAATTGCACGAATTCCAGATGAAATTGAGAAAATCTTGAATAAAAAAAATCTTAAAATCTATTAGGGTGAATAGTATAAATGAATAATACTTATATACCTTTGTAAAGACCCAAAATTTGATCGCAACTAAAGAAAATTAAAATAAAGCGAAAACAATCACAACATATCACAATAAATCCCTAAAACTTAGATTCATAAGTGCAAGAGCATCTAAAGTAGTGCAATGGAGTCATGACAAACATCTCAAATGAAGTACAACACTGATAATATTTAATACAAAGTCTAAAAAGAAAACAATAACGAAGTCTCAAAGATCCACAATTACTCGAAGTTTTAGCCTCACTGATAAGATCTAGATATATAGGTGTAGTAAACTCAACTAGAGTGAATCAACTACCCTGTACGGATCCCTGTGCTCGATCTACTAGGAGAAGATAAAGTAGGAGTGGGTACACTGAAATGTACCTAGTAGGTTCAACCGACTAGGTAAGAGAAATCGAACAAGTATGCAATAATGAAGAACCTTATCACCTGCATCAAAAGAGTTAGTACACAATATAAACATGAATAGGAACAAGTAAAGAAAGCAAATACAATCCGTAATACAATGCATGAATTCAATGGAGTCATTGGTCATGCATGAGTCAAAGCCACGACCATCACAGGATCGATGTACATATCTATTGAGCAGAAGCTACATAATAGAACCCGGGGGCGTCACAAGCTGTGTACTCAAATATCTCAAGGCATCGTAGGCCATAATCAAGAGTATATCGAGGGATTGCATACCTCATACTAAAGTGTCTCAAGGCGTCACAGGCGATAACATGAAATGTCTCAGTGTATCATAATGTCTCAAATAATACAGATGCAATCAGATGTGTGCATACAAATGCAACCAGTCATGTATAATACGTGTACGTGCCAATGCAATCAATATAGAAAAATATATATGCATACCAATGCACTCAGTCAAATGTATGATTTGTGCATACCAATGCATCCAATCAATTAGGAGATATGTGCATACCAATACAACTAGTCAATTATGAGATATATACATACCAATGCAACCTTTCATGCATATACGTAATAGTAATATAAATGACAATTGATATGTACAATAGTCATAACGACCTATTCCATGTGTAACAACCAACCATAATTATATCTCATATCATCACTATCTCATCAATAATCAAGATATCAATGAAATAGGCTCCATAAATACCCGAACAGGTTCATAAATCTCAAATTTATCACAATTATCATCAATTCTTCATAGTATTATCCAGAAGCTATCTCAAGTCCCAAATTATTATAACATTATCCAAAATTATCTTAATTCTCATGAATTCATCTCAATTTATCTAGAGGATTGCTATTTACTAAATTTTTGGCATAACTAGCATCACATTTCCCTCCAATTCTATCATATCATGCCATTGGCTCATCAATCAATCTAATTCTTACAATTATCACATAAACATGTTCACTAACTTAAATTTAGTCCCAAAAAGGTTAGGCGAACCTACCTCAATACCGAAACTATATCGAATAAGCTTTCAATCGACTCAAGCCTCCAAACTATCCTAGATCGATCAACCACTATCAAAAATAGTTACTACGCATCAATAGGTTCATTTTGATACCCATATTAACATAGATTAATTAGAGCTAACATTCAAAGTGTTTGAATCTAGAAATTGACTTTTAAATCAGGTTCTACATGAAAAATAGAGTCTGTGGGTGAAAATCCCACTAAAAGCGAGTTCAAAAGAGATGAGAAATCACCTCTTAATGTTTCAAAGTCGAACACCAAAAATTCCCAATTTTGGACATTCAAAATAATGAAATTTAAGATAAAAATTATGGAAAATAATTAAAATAGTGTTAGAAGCACTTACCTAACAAAATCATTCGAAATTCCTCTTTCAAAATCGCCCAAAAGCTTTGAAAGTTCAAAAATTGAGTAAAAAATAATTTTTCTTAGACACGTCACTGTATAGGGCAAAAATGTACTCTGCGAATGCGGGTGGGGTCCTGCGAATGCGGAGGGTATGGGCCATCAGAGCTCCACAATCATGGCTTAGGGCATGCGAAAGTGGAGAGTCAGAGGCACGTGCACACTACACCTCCACGAACATGAAGAAATGGGTAAGGTATACCACTGCAAACGTGCATGCTCAAGCGCGAATATGAAGAAGAGTATGTAGCTGCACCAGAAAATTGTACCAACAATGTACAAATTTAACAAAAACTTGAAATGGGCACTCAAAACTCTTCTGTATTATGAATTTTACAACCCAAATATGTAACCATACCAGAAAAAATGATCTGGACTCAACAGAATCATCGAAAATCGATTTTGAGACCTTCGTGACATATTTACTAATGCAACTCATGAACTAATTTAAAACTTAAAATACAAAATTGCGTCTTAGCCACTCCAAAAATTACGATAAGGCCATTTATAGCATTAGATTCACCATCTTAAACTATTGGAACAGTTAAAATTTAGATTCGAGTTTCAAACCCTGAATTTTGATCGAAGTCAAACTTTGGTTTCAGAAACAACTAAAAATGCAACTTTGGTCTAAAATCCTCATTTAAATTCCGAATTCAGTTCAAACCTCTCCTAGACCAGATTAGTCATTTCGGAGCTAATGGAATCAACAAACTTCCTATATGACACTCAAAACTCAAAATGGCATAAAAACTCACTTTTTTCATCTGTTTATGCTTCCAAAAATGCCAAAACTCATACTTTCAACTTTGGAAACTTAAGATGCACTTCCAATTATATAGATTGTTCAAAATAGGCCCAAAGCAACTTACGAAAGGGTAAAATAATAATTTTCACAGATAAACTCAAAAATGACCAACCAAGTCACTACATTATTCAATACTAAGAATAATGTTCGTCGTCCAACATAAAGGAAAAGAAGGTACCTGGAGCCTAAAAAGATGAGGACATTTGGCCCCCATAACTGACTCCAACTCCCAAGTAGCCTCGTCAACAGAACGGTGCGACTACTGATCCTTCACTGAAGGTATCTCTTTGGATCTCAATCTTGGACCTGCCTGTTTGATATAGCTATATGCTCTTCCTCAAAGGACAAATCTAGAGCCAACTTAACAAAATCATAAAAGATAACATGGGACTCATCAGGAATGTATCGAGGGAACATGGAAACATGAAAAATATGATGCACTGAAGATAATGTCGATGGTAAAGCGAACTCATAGGCCACCTCACCACCTCTTCTCAAAATCTCATGGGAGAAACAACATGCGACTGAGTTTTCCCCTATTCTCGAGTCTCATCAAACCCTTCATGGGTGACACTTTCAACCAAGCATTATCACCAATAGAGAACTCAAGAGGCCTAGTCTTCCGTCAGCAAAACTCTTCTGGAAACACTGAGCATCAACAGTCCACTCTGTTGATCTATGCAAAGGATGCTGGTCCATGGCATCCTGAAACAAATCAACAGCCAACACCTCGGTTGAACTAGAATCAAACCATCCGAACAGTGATATACACCTCCGACCCTACAAGGCCTTAAATGGTGCTATCCAGGTGCTATTGCGGTAACTATTATAGTATGCAAACTCTGCCAATGGTAAGTGCTGGTCCCATTAGGCCCAAAAATCAATCGCAAAGGCCCTAAGTATGTCCTCCAACACTTGAATGGTGCGCTCGAACTGACCGTCAGTCTGGGGTGAAAAGTTGAACTCAAATCCAATCAGGTACCCAAACCACACTATAGATGCTACCCAAAGTGAAAAATGAACACCGGTCCTCAATTGGTACCCCATGCAATCTAACAATGTCCCGGATATGCAATCCAACCAGTTGCTCTGCACTTTACCTAGTCTTTATCAGTATAAAGTGAGCCGACTTGGACAAAAGATCAAAAACCACCCATACTAAGTTGAACTTGCCAAAGCTATGGGCAAACCTGTAACAAAATCCATAGTCACTCTCTCCCACTTTCACTTATGGGCATCCTTTGCATAGATCCACTTGGCCTTTGGTTCTCATACTTGACCAATTGACAATGTAAACACTTTTCCATGAACTCAACTACGTTTCTCCTTATATGAAACCACCAATAATGCTATTTAGATCATGATACATCTTTCCCGCACTTGGATGTATGGAATATTTAGCCCAATGTGATTCCTATAATACCAATCTCACCCAATCTCCCACCTTAGGCATACAAACTCTACCATTAATCCTCAATATGCCATCGTAATTAGTAATAGTCATCTTGGCTTCACTCTTTAACACTTTGTTGTGAATAAAACATGATTGAGGGTCCTCAAATTGATGAGAAAAATCTGATCAAGCAAGGAGATCTAGACTCAAGAAAGGCTAATATACTATGAAGATGAGAAATATCTAGCTGAACCATCTGTCTGGCAGAAGATTGAACCTCTAAGGCTAAGGGTCTCTCCTTAACCCTAGAGAATGCCAAACTCTACATACTAGTAGCCTTAAGGCTCAAAGCATCTATCAATACATTGTCCGCGGTGATATATAATAGATATATCATAGTCCTTAAGTAACTCCAATAGCCTATGTTGTCTCATGTTCTGATTAGGCTAACAAAAGATGTATTTGAGAATCTGGTGACTAGTGAAGATCTGACAATGCACCATATAAAGATAATGCCCCCACAACTTCGATGCAAACACAACTGCGGCCAACTCCAAGTCGTGGGTAGGATAGTTACTTTCATGAAATTTCAACTTTCTAGAAGCATAGGTTATGACTTTCCCCCTTTACATCAATACGCCACCCAAACCCACATTAGAAGCATCACAATATACCACGAATGGCACTCCCTTCTTAGGTAAAGCAAGAATTGGTGTTGAAGTCAACAAATCCTTGAGCTTTTGTAAGCTTACCACATACTCCTCGGACCATGGAAATGGTACATCCTTTTGAGTCAATCTATTCAACGGGGCTGCTATAAAGGAAAATCCTTGAAGAGAACGCCGAGAATACCCTGTCAAACCAATGAAACTCTAAATTTCAGTCACAAAGTAGGCCTAGCCCACTCACGAATAGTTGCCACCTTGGTTGAATCAACCATAATGGCCTATTTTGACACTACATGCCTAAGAAATGTAACAGACTCGGGACAACTCACATTTTCAAAACTTGTCTTATAACTTCTCTTCTCTCAGCCTCTGATGTACAGTCTTCAAGTGCTAAACATGATTGGCATCACTATTGGAATAAACCAAAATGTTATTGATAAACATGATCACAAAGGTGTTTAAATAGGGCTTCAAGACTCGATTCATCAATTCTATAAAAGCAACTGGGAATTAGTTAACTTGAAAGTCATAACCACAAAACTATATTGCCCGTAATAGGTCCTAAAAGGTATCTTCAGGATATTAGATTCCCGAACTATCAACTGATGATAGCTGGACCTCAAATCAATCTTTGAGAATACCAAGGCACCCTGCAACTATTCAAAAATATTATTAATGCGAGGCAAATGATATTTTTTCTTAATGCTCACTTAGTTAAGCTAATGATAGTCACTACATATATGCATAACATCATCCTTCTTCTCCACAAATAATATAGGAGCACCCTAAGGATATATATTTTGATGAATAAATCCCTTTTTTGACAAATCTTCTAATTGTTCCTTGAACTCCTTCAATTCAGTCAGGGCAATCCGATAAGGAGCAATATATATAGGTGTAGTGCCCCACTCCACATCAATAGAAAAGTCAAAATCACACTCTGTGGGAAAACCATGTAAGTAAGTTGGAAATACATCCATAAATTCTCTAGTAGACCTGGTAGTCTCTAATGAAGGGGACTCTTGAGAAACAACCCGAAGATGAGCCAAATATGCCAAGAATCCCTTCCTCATCAACCAATAAGAATGCATATAACAAATAATACCCTTAGGATAGGAGCAAGGTGCTCCAGTCCACACCAACTAGGGCAAGTCAGGGCAAGATAAGGTTATGATCTTGACATGAAAATCAAGAATAACATGATAAGGTGACAACCAATCTATGCCCAATAGTACATCGTAGTCAACCATATCCAACAATATCAAGTCATCCATAATATCTCTCCACATAAACGTCACAATACAATCTTGTATACTCGATCACCACTCACGATTCACTTATTGGGGTAGAAACGCAAATATACTCGATAAGCGGCTCACACATAATATCAATATCAGAAGATAAGTAGGCTGACACGTAGGAATAAGTAGAGCCTGGATCAAATAAAACTGGAGCTGAGCGATGAAACATTGGAATCATACCTATGATTATTGCATCTAAGGCCTCTGCCTGGCTCTATTTAGAATAACATAATAAACTCTATGACTACCACTAGCCTATGGGCCATCACGAGCTCCACCTTTCACTATACCACGACACCCTATGGTACCACCCCTCATGGCCTGGGGTTTTTCCTTAAGTGTCTGTGCTGGAGCTAGATGACTGGCTGAGAACCTGAAGCATAAGCAAGAAGTACATGGTGACGACAATGATGGGCTAAGTGCCTTATCTAATCACAATAATAACAAGCCCCAGTGTATTGCCTTTGAGATGGCTGTCGAGAGAAGCCGCCATGCCTGAGTGCACCAAATGAATTATTATGACCCGCCTTAGTAGACCAAGGCCTATCAGCACTATCAGAAGCTGGTATGACTACGTGGACTACCTAACCCTGATGGCCCTGCCTCTAAAACTCTCTATCATGCGATCAGTATCCATTAAGATGGCTGTGCTGGTGGAACCTCTTCTTGTCACTCTATCTCTTATGCCTGATGTTTTCTATCATATGAGCATGATCTATTACACTCTAAAATGTGCCTCCAGAAAAATTGAAAAAAGTCATGGCCTCCTAAAGATACCCTACCAATCCCTTTGCAAAACACCGAATCCTCTCCAACTTAGTAGGGATGTTGGACAAGGCATATTTGGACAATGCATGAAATCTGGACTCATAGTCAGAAACAGACATAGAACCTTATTGAAGCCTATCAAACTCATCCATGCAGCTCTTCCAGAGGCTGTATGGCATATATCTCTCTATAATACCCCTATAAACTGCTCCTATATGCTCGTTTCAATTTGACCCTTCCATGAACCAACATCCAAAACACAACTTGGAGGTAAGTCTTGAACTTGTCCAAGTACTAGGGGTCTCTCATGACCCTAATACACTCTCCACCAAACCAAATGAGACGCGAAACATGGGTACATAAGAGCATGGAGGTACGGGGTGTTACAATATCTCCCCCTTGGGAACATTCGTCTCCGAATATAAAAGAAATGTACACAAGGAACGCAATCATTGGAATTTTAGCCTAACATGGATGCAACCACTACACTTAAACATGATTTTCAAAATGTCTCAACATGAACATCAAAAATCACCAGAACTTGTAAATATAAACATGAATAGATGCAAATGACATAGGGGTCGAAACTCAAGACTTGAAATCATAGAAGGGACTTGGTTTGCTATCTTAAGCTTGAATAGAATGGAAGAGGCACTGTTATTGCTTCTCTATATCTGCTCCGGCTCCCCGAGAGACACTTTCGACTTGACAATTCTCCCAATGGGCCTTGACAAACACTACATCCTTATCAATCAACTTCTCCACTCTTCCATCCAATACCTCCACCGGGACCTTCTCCCAAGCCAACTTATCCTACACAACACTTACAACCTCAAAGAGTTCTATAGCACTAGAGTCACCTATACATCCCCTCAACCTAGAAACATGAAGAACTGGACGAACCATATCCATAACCATAGGTAATACCCATTCACATGCAACCTTACCCATCCTGCTCAACACTCTACAAGGACTCACAAACCAAAAACTAAATCCCCGTTCTTGCCAAACCAGACCATTCCTTACATGGGTGGGACTTCCAAGTGAACTTAATCTTTAACACAAGCACACATAGCTTACCCTAGAACCAAATGACACCATCCCCCTCTTAGGTGACAACATCCACATAACACCTTAAACCAAAGCATTCAATTCCAACAAGGCGGGGTCAATTTCTTGCTTTGCTTTCAACTCATCATCTAAGAAAGATTTTGAAGCATCAACTACCACGATACCACCATTATCAACCTCCTCCAACCAAACTCCCAATCTAAACAACTGATGGACCTCTCTAGCCACAACATTTATTTCAACAAAATCACAAGGCAAGACCTAAATGCAACATTACTATGGAACAATTCCCATAGATACTTCTAGCAACAATAGACTCACCAATGGGGTAGACACTAATAAGTTCACATAACAATTTGGAACATAAGAAGACCACTAGTAACCAAAAGGAATAATGAGAGGAATAGGGACCCCCGGAACCACCAAAGCATGCACAATAAAATCAATGAAAAACCTTTAACTTACCGATAGCATCACCGGGCACCTCCTCTACCCCTTGCCTCCTTTGAAGAGCATAGAACCGATTATGTCGTGGAACACCCCCTTGGACGCCTTGGGACTCTTGATTCACATGTCCATTTTGTTCTTGAAATCGACCACCCATACGCTTTCTTCGAGCATATGGAAAATCAACTAGATTGTGATCCACTGTTCTACAACTATAGCAAGCATTAGTCTTCCTCAAGCATAGGCGACACGGATTCCTCCCACAACTTGAACACTTAGGATTAGTTCTCCCATCATTGCCATCTTGTCATTTTGAGTTATACACCCTATCAATATCCAACCTCTTGTTTGGAGCATCATCAGACTCTTGTTCTTGGAAATTGCCATCAAATCAAGCGTTCTTGAACCCCTCACTTCCCCTCTTCCTAAGCTTTTCCACCTCAACTTGCTCGACATAAGTCATAAGGTGGGACAAGTCCATATCGCTAATCAACATAGCAGACCAACACTCCTCATTCACCAAACTGAATATGCCCATCACAAACTTATTCATTCTAGACCTTGGATCGACAACTAATTGTGGGGCATACTTAGAGAGTTGGTTGAACTTGAGGGAATATTCCCTCACATTAATGGACTCTTGCTTCAAGTTCATAAACTCCATCATTTTGGCCTCCCTAATCTCAATAGACATGAATTGATTTAGAAATACCGCTTAAACTCCTCCTATATAACCACATTATTATTCTTCTTCTCCTCCTTCCATTGAGTAAACCATATTTGAGCCACCTCCTTTAGTTGGTAGGCCACCAACTTTGCCTTTTCCTCTGAATTCGCCCCCATGGTAGACAACACCTTGTACATATCATCGATGAACTCTTGGAGATCCTCATCCACATTGGACCCATAGAACCCCGGTGGGTTCACTCTTGTAAATTCCCTCACCCTAGAAGCCAGAGCAGGAGCATGAGGGGCTTAGGACCCTTAGTTGATTTGATTAGTAACGTCATGGGCCAATAAGGTTATAGCATTCCGGAACACAATCTCGGTAGCCCCTCCTCCTTGAAGATCTTGAGGAGTGGGGTAGGCCATTTATCCTTCGAGGGTACAAGCTATTCTTCCTTTTGGGATAGGCATGATCTAGCATAGCACGAAATAATCATTAGTGGGAAATACCTTACCTTGACTCCTACAGCACAACATATAGTAAGAAAAAGGGAAACATTTTCTGGAATGTCTCATAGCCTCTTATCATAGTCATGGTGCACAACACAATCATGAATAAGACTAATAGATGCGGTGTGTTGGATTCCTAGGACCATTAACAACCCAGTGCTCTGATACCAAGTCTTTCACGACCCAAACCTAGGCTTAGAGGTGACACAGCGAATGAGGAACCCGAAGGAACCCCAAACAAGCCTCTTAACATATTATTACACATCCTTGGTCGCAGAAGCTTTTAAAATAACAAAAAGAGTAGAAAAGGAGGGATATAGGACTAAGGGACATTATTCATATCATAGAAACATAGTAAGCTCAAATGAGTATAGTATTAATACATCATAAGGTTTCAACAACACCTCTACTACATAGATAGGAGTGGGGGACCAACACAAGAAACCGAGCTCACCCCTCTTAATCATAACCACACATCAATGGAAACAGTCTCAATACATAACGTAAGGTCAATACATTGTCCCAGTAATGGAGGACTCACCAACTAACTTGAAAGATATCGTATTAGTGACGTGGATGAGGAGGATGATCAAGCGGTGCTCCAATTCCTACATGGTGATATCATATAGGCATAGAGTATGCATTAGTATGTTTGAATGTAATAAGTATGTAGGATGCAATGCAACAAGAGGTAGGCAACATAATCGAAATGCATAATCATAAGTAAGAGATAAGTGTAATAGTAACATGGCATGCATGATCAATTCTTGAAGCAAAACGTGCTAGTAAAGTCATATGCTTATGTAAAACTTAATACATGCATAGGAATAGACCATCATCATACATCAAACAATTTGTTAGTCAATCCCTAAGAAACCCTTTCCTCTTAAAAGGTGATTGAGGTACATACCCCTCAATAGTAGTACGGGCATACCATCCCCCGACAAGATAATTGAGGCTTGGTGTCCCCCTCAACAAGGCAATCGAGGTTTGACATCCCCTCAACAAGGCAACCAAGGCTTGACACCCCCTCAACAAGGTGATTGAGGCTTGATATCCCCTCAACAAGGCCACTAAGGCTTGAAACCCTCTCAACAAGGTGATTAAGGCTTGATACCCCCTGAACAAGGCTATCAACTTGCAACAACATAAACACTTTTCATGAATTCAACACATATATGCATTCCTTTCATTATCATAAAGTCATTTAACTCATATGTCAGGCATTAGACCTTCAACAACTCAAGAAACATAATCTAGACATTTTATCAAACACTTGTCGTGTGTGTATTACTAGTATAAGATCATGCAATTCAAGAGTGAAATCATGCAGTAAAATTCAATTTAAAACCACCAACCAATACTTGGTAACACACTTATGCAATATACACTAAAATCCTTCATCAAACCTCAAGATAAATCAAAGATTCATAGGTCAAAACATGCTTAAACAATCACACTTTAATGAAACCTCAGCTTTGTTTATAGTCAAATTCATAGTAAGTAAGACCCATAAATAAATCAACTTAGAAATATGAAATTCATATATAAAGAAAGCTTGGGCACCATGGGGGGAATGACCCAATGGTTTAAACCCATATACCTTGGATCTTGAATTTCTTGGAATTAAGTTGGGAAAGAATGGTAGATTGGAAGTGGGTCTTGGAATCCAAAACTTGTTCCTGAGTTTCTTTGATTTTGTATTGGGGCTTGATGGAGGCTCTTGCTAGAATTTAAGAGTGTATTTGACATGAGAGTAATAAGTTTGATCCTTTAGAATAGGATTTAGGTCTTTTGGGGAGGTTAAGATAGCATTAGAAGTCTAAACAGGTCATTAGAGTAATTAGAATTTACGAAAATGCCATTAGTGAATGGATGGAAAAATTGGCAATGTGTTGCCTCAATGGAGGCTTGAATAGTCATGTGGTACTCCACTGGTCGTGTGGAGTGCCCGTTAAAAGGGACTTACGAAAAGAAATGGAAATCAGGAACACATAGAAAAAAATCACTTTGACGGGCCACTTCAAGGTATCACAACTAGCCACATAGAGGATAATGCTGAGGATCTCTGGTTCCTATATGGTAACACTATGTAGGCATAAATTATGTGTTAGTACGTTTGAATGTACTAAGTATGTAGGATGCAATACAACAAGAGATACGTTTAAAAGTTCTAAGTATGTAGGATCCAATACAACAAGAGATAGGCAACATAGTCAAAATGCATAATCATAGACAAAAGAAAGTATATTAGCAACATGACATTTATGATCAATTCTTGAAGTAAAACATGCTTATATGGGACATAATACATATGCAGGAATAGATCATCATCATAGACCAAGCAACCTAGTACTTAGAGTCCAAGGGCTACCACCCACTTGGAAGGAGATTGAGGTATCTACCCCTCAATTGGTAGTACAGAAATATTACTCCCGACAATATGGCCAAGGTATATACCCCTTAACATGGTAGTACAGACATAGCACCCCTCGACAAGGCGATTAAGGATATCACCCCCTCAATAAGGTGTGGTCAACTCGCAACACTATAGATACCTTTTAAGAAATTAACACATATATATCTTCCTCTCATCATCATAAAGTCACTCAACTTATAAGCCATATAATAGACCTTCAATAACTCAAGAACCCTTAATCGGACATTTTATCAAACACTTGGTGGGTGTGCAATTGTAGTTCAAAATCATGTAACTCAAGAGTGAAATCATGTGAAAAAACTTAATATAAATCAACCCACCAACACTTGGTAAGACCATCATGCAAGATACATTGAAACCCCTCATCAAATCTCATCATAGATCATAAATCCATAGTTTAAAACATGCTTAAACAATTAATATTTTATGAAACCCCAACATAGTTCATAGTAAAATTCATAATAAGTACCCATAAATAAATCAATTTGAAAACATGTAATTTGCATAAAAAGGAAGGCTGGGCACCATGGGTGGAAGGACCCAATGGTTGAACCTCACATACCTCAACTTTGGAGATTTCTTTGATGAAGATTGGAATGATAAATTGAAGCTTGAATAAATTATCTTGAGATCCAGAATGAGTTTAGGACAGTTGATATTTGGACAAAATATTGGCTAAGTGTTAGATAGGGTTTTGAGTAATATCTTGAATGATATAGGGTTGAAAAGTGAGTAAGTATAGATGTTTTTCCGCATAGGAAGGCTTAGGACCAAGACCCCAAAGCCTTAGGCCTAAATAAGAAAAATAGGCAGCAAAATAAGACACCTCCGCATCGCGGAGGCAGCACGCACCCCTTCTATCGATAGGAGGTCTACTTCGGGAAAATTTATGTAATAGCTCACATGATTTTGAGATGTTGGTTATGGTTACACCCTTGCTTTATATGAGTATCATGGCATTTCGTGAATCATGGATTTCATGGCATATTGTTATATTATTCTTCTTTGCTATATATCTTTTGGTATATTATGTGCCCTTGTCATCTAACATTGAATGTAGGTTTGATAAGTCATGTGAATTGCATGCCCACATACTTAGTATATTCAAACATACTAACACATACTTTTTGCCTACATGATCTAACCATGCAGGAACCGTAGACGACCTTCATCTATCGTTTGACGGCTGGATCGAATTTGAGAAATTTGTTGTGGTCAGTCCTATTTTCTATGGACAAGCCACCATTTCTCTACCTATGTTGCTTCTATTTTGGTTAGTTACTTTGACAGTGAGTCTGAGATATGTCATGACCCCTATCCCATCTTATGACTATAGTCATTGTTGGACATCTTGTAGACTATTACGGATATAAGTTATCTGATGATATTTGGGGATTATGATTATGGTTATTTATTAGATATGGCTAATATGATTCGATTATGATAAGATGTATATGGTTGTTATGATGTAGAAATGTGGAAGACATCCCCAAAGTGGGAGTTCTACTTTTCCATCTTGTTTTGCTGCTTCCAGCTCCTGAAACACTCTCTTGGGTGTATAGACTCGGACCTGACAATGAAAATGTTTGCCTCATGAAAAAACCAAATGCCATATTTGCTAATCAAATCCTGTTGACAAGAGATTCAAGAACTAATATAGTCATTAGGTAGTTGATTTACAAAATCTTACTCTAAACTTAGAAGGATTTGAGCGCAACCAATTAGTGAAAACATTACTTATGATCACCGCTTTTGATATGATAATAGGAACTATTTTTTCATGAACAAAAGATAGATGAATATTAGCATATTTCAAATGGTTCTTGGATAGAAACTGAGGCCAATTTTCTTGCCTTCTGAAAAAAAAAATTGCAGGAATGCTAAATGCCACATAATTCAATTATTATTGAATATAAGGAAAAATAGATCATCGCAAACTCTAAGGAGAAAGGAAGATTTTGGACTATACCGCAGGATCTGAATAATTGCCTAAGCAGAGTGCTACGTGCAGAAGGGGTTGTAGATGTTTAATAGCATAGCCTTGTTTTTCGTCGCTTAATATTGATTTTCCTCTAAATAAAGTAAAAACTGAAGGCACTGCAATAAAAGTACCAAATTTGAGAAATTCAACCATGGAAGACAAGTAAAACGACACATGCAGGGAACAGAAAATACTAGCCATGAGAGTATCATGATACTTAATTTGAATACAGGACGGACAAGATTTTACAAGATAAAGAAGTTCCTTAGATGTTTTTTTGAGATTCTCGAATAATGCTAATTGGTGAACTAACACAACTACTTCTAGACGTTTTGTGCTGTAGAGAACATAGATACTAAATATGCAATTTACGCTGAAATGCATGTATAGCAGCCTAGCAGGAAACCAATTTACAGGTGTACTTGTCCTGGTCTAGACATCTGACGTCCCAAGATAGATCTCTGTATCACATCCGTACTGACTACATGACCACCGACATTATAGATAGCCTAGATTAAGTAAAAAGGTAAGAAAAAATCTACCAAGCAATGCGTGGCCAAGGAAATAAGTTTGTTTCACTGACCTTCGAGAGTAGATAAACTCTCTTCACATTCTTTTGTGGAATCCCATAAGATAAAGATGCCTAGATAGGAATAGTTGAAAAACATCATAATCCTAGAGAGGAATTGGAACTTCGCAGATTTCTTAATCAATAATGATGAAGGTTTAATCAAGAAGGACAGTCACATGCATCACCAAAGCATTACGTGTGTTAATCCAGAGTGCTAGCTTTTCCGCATGAGTCAACTTTCCCGGATTTATTTTTCTCCTAGGCGAGAAACAATGAAACTGCAATGTAAAACATTAATAGGTGTTTTATAGCAAGAAATTGCTAAAATACATCGCACGAGATGCCTAAATCTCAGATTTCCTCACTTGAAATTTTGCAACAAAGGCTCAATAATACCTAGTTTGTGACTATCTTTATATATACATTATACTTCAACCATTGTGTTGTAAGGTCCATTGAACTCCTTCAACCCTTCCACATGAAAAGGTTTGTCCAACTGAGTGTCAAAAGATGAATCTTTCCTAAATTCTTGGCTACATATGTCACATTGGTCTTTCATAGAAAAGGCACTCACTGATGACAAGGATGAGGCTGGCGATGAGAGACACAGATTTGCAAGTAGAGGATCGATAACTTTGCAATAGACAACTTATTGGGTGTCTCTGGGACATGATCAGAAATATGGGTTCCAGGATACTCCACCAAACCGATTAAATTTGAAGAAGAATTCTGTACGTACTGCAAAGAACAAACTAAAGTAAAAAGAACAACCTCTCAATTTTTCACTTTTCATTTCAGCTAAGGGAAAATCATAACATGGATACATGAAAAAGTAATATCTAATCATTCCTCCATCATACCTCTAAGACATGCAGCTAAGAGAAAAAGTGCAGTCAACATACCTCCATTATAGATGCAGGTTGCGATTGAAATTGCTATCGCTGAGTTGAAAGAAAAATTGAATAATTTGTTAGAAAAGGGCTTCATAACGCTAAGTGTTGGTGCCTCTATTCTATTCATGTGAAAGAAAGATGGATTTCTCAGAATGTGTGTTGACTATAGTCAACTGAATTAAGTCACTATAAAGAATAAGTATCCTCTCCCAAGGATAGATGATTTGTTTGACCATTTTCAGAGTGCCTTTTATTTCTCAAAGATAGACCTCAGATGTGGCTACCAGCAGTTGAATGTGAGGGAGTGTGATATCCCAAAGACAACCTTTAGGACTGGATATGGCCATTTTGAGTTCTTAGTCATGTCTTTTGGATTGAAGAATGCACCTGGATCGTTGATGGACTTGATGAATAGGTGTTCAAAAAGTACCTTGATATTTTTTTAATGTGTTCATCGACTACATCTTGATGTATTCAAGGTATTAAGAGGAACATGCAAAAATCACGTTAGAATTGTTCTCCAAAAAGATAAGGACCACAAGTTGTATACAAAATTCTCAAAATGTGAATTCTAGCTTAAGTCCACGGCATTCTTAAGCTATATTGTCTTTGGTGATGGTATTCCAGTGGATTCTCAAAATATTGAAGTGGTTAAGAACTGGACCAGACCAACCTCTCCTACTAGCATAAGGATTTTCCTGGGTTGGGGGGCTACTACCGCATATTTATTGAGGGGTTTTCTTCTCTATCCGCACCATTGACAAAATTGATTCAAAAAATGGTCAAGTTCTAATGGTCCAGTGAATATGAGAAACGTTTCCAAGAGTTAAAGACTACACTGACTATTGTACCATTTCTAACCTTGCATGATGGAATAGGGGACTTTGTGATCTATTCTGATACTTTAAGAGATGGACTAGGATGTGTGCCGATGCAGAAGGGGAAGGTGATAGCTTGTGCTTCCAGACAACTTAATATTCATGAGGGGAACTATCCAACCCATGATCTTGAGTTGGCAGTAGTTGTGTTTGCACTTAAAATCTAGTGCCACTACCTATGTGGAGCGCATGTGGACGTGTTCACCGACCATAAGAGCTTGCAGTATGTCTTTTGTCAAAAAGAGCTCAACCTGCGATTGAGAAGATAGTTAGAGTTGTTGAAGAATTATGACATGAGCATTCTCTACAATCCACATAAATCTAACATTTTTTTTGACACTCTTAGTAGGTTGTCAATGGGTAGCACAACCCATGATGAAGAAGGAAAGAAGGATCTAGTAAAGGAAGTTCATCGATTGGCTTGATTGGGTGTTCAACTTGAGGAGAATGCTGAGGGAGGAGTTACTGTTCAGAACGTGTCTGCTTCATCTTTGGTGTCAAAGGTAAAATAAAAGCAAGACTGAGATTCTGTCACACTCAAATTGAAGGAGGCCATCGTTAAACAGAAAGTGATGGTCTTCTCCAAAGGGGGAGATGGAGTGTTAAGATACCAGATTAGATTGTGTGTCCCATACATTGATAGTATTCGAGAAAGGATCATTGCTGAAGCTCACGACACTAGATATTCCATTCATCCTAGCTCTATCAAGATGTACCATGTCTTGAGAGAAGTCTGTTGGTGGAGTGGAATTTAAAGAGATATTGCTGAGTTTGTTTCAAAGTACTTGAATTGTCAGCAAGTAAAGTTGAGCTTCAAAGGCCATGTCGATTGGCTCAGAAATTCGAGATTCCTGAATGGAAGTGGGAGATGATTAATATAGACGTCACTACTAGTATATAAAGGTCTCAAAAGAAACATGGTTCGAAATGGAGTATTGTGGATAGGATGTCCAAGTCGGCTCACTTCTTAGCAGTTAAGACAATTACCATTGTGGAGGAATATGCCAAGTTGTACATCCAAAAATCGTGAGGTTGCATGGGGTACCCTTTTTCATCATCTCAGACAGAGGAACTCAATTTTCCTTCCAATTTTGGAGATCTTTCTAGAAAGGATTGGGTGAGAAAGTGAATTTGAGCACAACCTTTCATCCACAGATATATGGTCAAGCAGAACCTACAATTCAGACGTTAGAGGATATGTTGAGAGCCTGTATTCTTGATTTCAAGGGAAATAGAAATGATTACCTTCCATTGATTAAGTTTTCATATAAAAACAGTTATCATACAATAATTTAGATTGCTCCCTATGAAGCCTTATATGAGAGGAGATGTAAATCACCGATTGGGTGGTTCGAAATTGGATAAGCGGAGTTGATTGAGCTTGATCTTGTACATCAATCAATATAGAAGGTTAATGTAATTAAAAGAGATTTAAGACTGCATAGAATCGCTAGAAATCCTACACCAACGTGAGGAGGAGAGATTTAGAGTTTGAGGCAAAAGATTGGGCGTAGTCGAAAGATTCACCTATGAATGGTGTCATGAGATTTAGGAAGAAGGGTAAATTGAGTCACCACTATATTGGACCTTATTAGATCATGAAGAGTAATGGGAAGGTTGCTTATGAATTAAAGTTGCCTTCCGAGTTAGACAGAATCCATCTAGTATTCCACGTGTCGATGTTGAAGAAATGTTTGGGTGATCCTAACTTGGTGATCCCCATGGAGAGCAATGGACTGAAAGATAGCTTGACCTACGAATAAATTCTAGTCCAAATCCTTGATCGTCAGATTCGCAAGTTGAGAACCAAAGAGATAGCCTCAATTGAAGTCCTATGGAGGAATCAATTTGTTGAAGAAGCCATTTGGGAGGCTGAGGAAGAGATGAAAGCAAAATATCCGCACCTATTTGTGCCAAATGATGAGAACGTTGAAGGTAATTTCCTTACCCTTAACTGAGTTTATTGTCTTTTCTTGAGTTGAGTCTATTTTTAAGTCTTAATAGAGTTGATTGATGACTGAGATAGAGTCGAGAGATGGATTGATAGTTGTGGATGTTGATATGAGCTTAAGTTCATTTGTGCCTTGATATCTACCTTTACTCATCATTCGAGGATGAGTGATCCTAAGGGGGAGATGATATATGTCGATAAAATTACTGAAATACCTCTATAGTAGAGACGTGTACATAATGCATCTTCCCATGATCTATATCGAATTTCGAGACCAAATTTTTGATCAGCACAAAAAATTGAGTGGGAAAATGATCAAGATAGGTTGATGTGCGATAGAGGCGCGTCGCGCCCCTGTTGCGAATGCATGTGAATTTTTTCTTTATATTATTTTTCTACGGATATTGGAAATCCAATTCGGAAAATTTCAGGAAAAACTACACTGAGGCACGATGCACACCCACTTTCCCATAGTGTATATTCTTTAGAAAAATTATGAGGGGCATTCCGACAATTTTCAACCCCTCTTAAACTCAAAATAAGATCAAGATAGGTTATTTTGATGCATAAAATGGTCTAAAAACCCGTTCCTAAGCCACTCTGAGTTATTTAAAGAGACTAGAGCTTGAAAAAAAGATAAGGGGAGTGTAACATTGAAGAATTCAAGGAGGATTCTTGAGAGATTGATTGTTCAAGCTTCATCCCAGTTATGTAACGCTAAATTAAAAGCAAGAGATTGTTCTCTCAGGTACCCCATAGATGGTCTTAGATGAAAGTTGAAAGTTCTTGAGTCTATATACATGATTCTTGATTATTTTCATGAGAAGCTATATTTACTACATGTACGATTAAATCTAGAGCCTTGATTGAACATATGTTGTAATTGTGATTATGAATGTGAGAACGGTGATAGGTTGATAGTAGTTGATAGTCCTAATGTGTTGTAATTGTTATTATGAATGTGAGAACGATGATAGGTTGATAATAGTTGATAGTCCTATGAGTATTCATAAATGAAATCTAATGATTTGTCTATGCGATTGTTCACTAAAGATTGTTCTAAGCCTTGAGCTTTTAATTGAGGTGTTGATTGATGAGATGATAAGAGTCCCTATGAGATTGATTCATTTATGAGTGCCTCCAAGAGGCTAATTGGAGATGTGTTGATTGAGATGATTTGATGGGATTGATTGTCTTGTGATCATTGAGTCTTGGGAGGAGTATCGAGCACCAAAAGAGTAAGAGTTAATCCAACTTGCACTCGTCAAACTACATAACCAAGTGTAGAGGAGGATAGAACCATTACATCTCATTGTGGTTCTCTGTTGATAGAGTCCCTGAAACAATAGAGGACTACTTTGAATTTTTGGTGGTTCCTAGTGGACTTGATTCGTTTCTTACCTAGCAAGTACAAAACTTCTGTCGCAACATCATCGTAATTGTTGTACAATCACTGGCTTATAAATTATTGTTGTCGGATAAGACAAACTCCTAGAAAGTTCCCACCTTCAGTACTCTGAGTCAAAATGAGATGAGATGAATTTAGATAAGTCCCTTTGAGTTGAGTCTGATTTGATTTGATGAGGTTTGGTCGGTTAGATGAGTCATTTGTCTACTTTTTATTCTTGCTTTAAATAGACACTTTACATGTTTATTTTTATTATCCTAAGTTAACTATTGTTTATATATTATTCTACTCGTTTCTATTTTACATACCATACATTCTACGTATTGACGTTATTCGACGTTGCATTATTTTATGATGCAGATATAGGGATTAGAGATCATGAACAAGCGTGTTGTTAGGGACCTTGGATGTTAAGTTGATTGGTGAACCTCCCCTAGTTTGGGGGATTCATTACTTTTATTTTTTATCATGGTTTAGAGTTACACTTGCTTAACTTTATTTTGATTGAGGTAGCCACAGGTCTTTCATTAGTACCACCTGATAGTGATAGGGGTTTCAGATACTAGAATCAAATGTTCATTGTTAATATTGTGAGCCAGTTCTTTCTATTATCCTTCTATTATATTATCATTATTTTAAGACTAGATGATAGATGTGCCTATTTGCCTCTTTGATGTCTTCCACTGATTAGTAGAGTATCTGGATTGAATGATTACGATTATATCAAGTGGTTTGCTTGGAGACTATTAATAGTCTCGGGGTGCCGGCCACATCATGGGTACCCTTCTAGGGCGTGACAAATTTGAATTATATTAAATTCAAAATATATTTGTCCAAAATAAATATTGAGCATAATATTATTGGGTTAATTATTTAAATTCAATAAAATATGAATTTAATTAAAAGCCTAAATTTATTTAATGGGCTACAAAATATGACCCCTTTACTAAGACCAATATCCTTTCATCTTAGAGGCCCACTTGATGCCACGTGTCGGATGATGTGGCGTGTCAAGTCAAACAAAGGAGCCGGTAGGATCATGCCATGTGTTAAAATGACATGGAATATCTCAATCAAAAGTCAATAAAAATGTTCCACATGTACAAGTGACATATTCCAACCAATCAAATATCACCATTTCACTTGAAAGGAAAACTATTCCTATCACTTTTCCTATGCTTATGTCACTTAAATCCAATTGACCGAAGGAATGCCTAATTCTATCATAACTCCTCTAGTCTACAACTATATATAGGGTACTCATAACTCATAATTCACGTACAAGAATTCTAACAAGAAGCTAGAGAGAACTCATGGATCAAAGCCATAGATTTTCCTACAAGCAACAGGTTCAAGAATAATTCAAGAAATCAAGCATTCAAGTTCAAGAACGCGTCAAGGTCAAGACCACTGAATTCAAGAACATGCCCAAAAGCCTTTGAATTCAAGTACAAGTCAAGATCAAGTTCAAGATCAAGTCTATCAAATTCATTAATGAAGTAAAAGACAACAGAATTCAAGAACAAGCCCAAAAATTCTTGAATTCAAGTACAAGGGAAGATCATGCAGTTTTTTGTAAAAGAGAGCTTGGGTATCATGGGTGATAGGAATCGATAAATAAACCCACATATGTTGACTTTGGAGAAACCTTGAAGAAGATTAGAGATGGAGACTTTAAGCTTGAATGAGAACCTTAGGATCTTGATGAGTTTTGAGACTTGGAATTTGGAGATGAAATATTGTCTAAGTGTTTGAGAGAGTATTTGCGAATATCTTGGATGATATGAGGGTGCAATAAGGCTAAGTATAGGTATTTTCATGCATGAGAAGGCTTAAGCCCTCGACCCAAATGTCTTGGACTAAACTTGGAAACTGGCACCAAAATAAAGCACTGGCGCATCGCGCTAGCAATGCGCATACCTCACTGGAAATTGCTCACTTTGAAATTTGAAATTGTGAATCATTTGCTCTAAAATCAAGGTTATATCCATTTCCCACACAATTTGACCCTCTGAACAAGTCTATGAAGTCGAATTTTAGAAATAACACACAGATTTTGAGATATATGAAAATTACGAATTTGTGTACTTTTGAGGCACATTTTCGGGCACTTTTTGGGGTCGTTTCATTATCTCACCCTTGGGAACATTCGTCTCCAAATGTTAAAGAAATATACATGAGAAGAGTATTTATAAACCAATTAGCTCCAACAGGAATGCAACAATGATGGTGATGCTCCAATAAGAAAGTGGTCGCTATGAGTAATTAACCTAACCGAGGTTAGGGTTGAATCCACAGGGAATACAGGGCTTGACTATAGGATTTCACTACTAATCATTCCTACTATCTATACCTAAAATCCCTTGATGGGGAGGGAGCGGGGTTTGTTGTGATTCGAAGACAACATAAAATAAATACTAACTAAAATTTGGGAAAACACTCAATTTTTGGGATAACTGAATTTGTGTTCCCCATGGATCGTTGACTCAATTATCCTAGATAACATAACTACGAGCGGTGAATCGCATCCAATATAGTAACTTAGGTTCTTCCATCCCTCTTATGAAGGTGAAGGTCAAATTTCACCATAGCACTTGGTCGGCCACCATGGTGTGCCTACTAACTTTTACCTACTGTTCCAGTCAACCTCCCCTTGATCAGGTTTGATCGATTAAATAGGAACCACCGTCTTGTGAAGGTGAAAGTCAAATTTCACCATATCACTTGGTTAGCCATCATGGCATGCCAACTAATCGTTACCCTTGATCAGCTTTGATCGACTAGATAGGAAACCATCAATCGGATACTGTCATCTACTTCGTTTATCCTATTCATCACTACCTTGGTCGGGATTGTGATAGTAGGTAGGGTTTGGTGTTGGCCACCACCAACAAACATTAATCATGAAGGAAAATAATGAATACATGCAAAACCCCAATCATAGACATGCACAAAACCTAGGTCATCTCAAGTCAATTACCCATGGTTCCGACAACCCCTAGTTGTGGGTGTTTAGCTACTCATGGCTAAGATAAAACACACAAAAATGCACATATAGACATAGTTGAGAGTTTCACCAATAACAATGAAGGAGATAGTCACCAAAAATTGCTATCCCATAAGCTTGATTGATCAACAAGGAGTACAAAGCAAGATTTGTCATCCCCAAAATGTGTTTCCCAAAGAGAACAATAATCTATTCTAAAAACCAAAGGAAAGCTTCAGAATGTAATGGTGAAATGTCTATTGTTCGACTTCTCTTCAAAATCCTAACTCAAACTATTTACAGTATTTACAAAAAACCCTAGGAATTATGTAGAAAAGACAACTGACATTTGATAAATTTCGAAGTTACAACTCGTAGGTTAGCCTACGAGGCATAGTCGGGGTCACATATCAGGATCTTGGCATCTTTGACTGAATTGATATGACCCGTAGGTACGAGTCATTAAAAGAAAGTAGAGCTATAACTCGTTTGTTGGTGTTGTAGTCTTGGTCTTCAGTTTTTGGTCCAATATTTTTGCTCATTGATTCTTGCTACGAGTCCACCTATACGAGTCGTAGTATGCTTACGACTCATAGGCTGGGCTTGTAGGGGTGATCTTCACTTGGCAGATTTTTGATTTTTGATCTCTGATTCCTACTACGACATAACCTATGACTCGTAGAGTGAGCTATGACTCGTAGGAGGGCTTGTATTGCCTATGCTTCAGCAAAATCTGCAACTTTTTTTAAAAATCATGTCAGCCTAACTTTTTCTGCAAGATTAACACAAAAACACATCAAAACGCTAAAAATCACTTTAAGAACTCATGAAATCCCTTGTTTTAGGCACCAAATGTGTTGTAATTTGACAGCACATCAATACCCTCAACTTAGAATTGTTGCTTGTCCTCCAGCGATGACTCAATCTATGCAGATAAAGAGAAATACATAGCAGCTATATCAATAATATATACAACAACTCATTTGGTTCGGTACCCAGCTACTACTTTTAAGACAGGGTTGGCAAGTTACTGAGCAAACCAGAACATCTTGAGAGACCTGGCAAATTAACTATGATAAGCAAAGGAGCATCATCCATCCACAATCACTAGTATAGTCATATGTTACTCAGGTAGTGCAAATGCCCTCACTGGAAAGAAGTCCCTTATATTCACTCAAGAACAATCAACAATCAGCGACTGAGGAAACATTCTCACTCTCACAATTGAAATTCATGAACAATGACTAACACCATAAGCTTTCCCTTATACTTATTTTTTTGGCTTGGTGATGAAGTGGATGTGGATCACTTTAGGACTTATAGGCTTGTAACATCGGTTCAGAGTGCTTGGGTGAGGTATTTTGTGCAAATGGTGACTAAAACTATCCTTGAACCATATTTACCAATACTTTTTGCTTTCATAATCCACCCCTTTTTTTAAACCAATCCACCCTTATTCTCCTGTTTTGAACTTTTTTTGAGTGCTTTCTTTCTCTTTTTCAGTTGAGCCTTGATTTCAAACTCATTTTTGCTACTTTTTCCTCAACTCAAGGCACTTTTCTTCTATTTTTCTGCACTCGATTCATGCTTTTTCATTTTTTTCTTAATTTTCCAACTAACCACCTTATTATTATTACTTTGCCACAATAAGGGACACCCTTAACTTAGGCTTTTAGCCTCAGGTGAAGTACACAATATCTATGCCTCAAACCAGGACATCTAACTATAGCCACCCTCAGCTTAGGCCTTTGGCCTCAATCAAGGTTCACATGTTCAAGGATAGATCAGGGCCAATATCAAGGCATTTCATCAAAAACGGTTAAGCTAGCAAGGTATCAACAAAGAATGAGTATATGATAAGATCAAAAGTTTGGAACAAGGGATTCACTCGCTCATCTGGTGAGTCATTTAGGCTAAAAGTTGTTTCACTTAAAGAACAAAGGCCTAAGATCCTTTCCATATCCACCACATCACCAAACCAACTTTTAGAGTAACAAGGCAAGTTCTACATCCATACAAGATGCATGAATGCAGCAAAATAGGCTCACAACACACATGGCAATTGCATCTACAATCAAGTATAGACTCAAAGGTCATGCTTTTTGTCTCAGCTTACCTTCACAAGAGCAGAACAAACATTGCCAAATACTCATAAATGTATGAATGCATCAATACTCAAAACCTCAAAAAAAATTTGAGGGTACCTAATATTTGATCAAAACACGGAAAATAACTCTAACAGTAATGTATATGCCAATAGATAATTATTACTATGAATTTACCCATTATCTACACTACCTAACCGTGCTGACTCAACAAAAAAATAAACATCCAAAAGGAAAAAAAAAGCATGGCAAGAAAACCTTGGGATCAAAAATAGGGGAGGTTATATACTTGAGGCTACTCAGACTACACGGTAATCCATAACTTCCACCACCCCACCAAAATAGGATACTTTGTCCTTAAAGTAACAACACAAAGAAAAGACAAACATACGAAAACATAACATACATATACATACATTCAAAACTAACAGTTAACAAAACTAATATCCAAACCTAACATAAAAACATTATCCAACAAGACATCCACAAAACACAAAATAAAAACAATATTGTCTACAAAAAAGAAAGAGTATCCATAAAGAAAAGTAAGAGTTGGGGTCAAATGTGGTTAAACATCATGGTGCTCATGCACCATTCTTGGGCTGGCCTGTGGGTCCTGAGTCTGCCTATCCTCGTTTGCTGAAGTACCCTCTCCAGGTGGGGTGTGTTGTGCTCTCTCTCTTTCTCTCTCTGAATATCCACCAACAAAAGCAACTCATGCACCACTTCCTTAGGTACGAGCTCCTCCTCCTCAAGTCTCGTCCTCTTCGAGGTCGGCTCTGGATCAGTATTCTCAATAGGCCTCTTCCCACGGGTGTCCAGGCGGTCGGTGAGCCAATCAAATGCCTCATCATCTACCGGTGCTACCTCTGGGGCTGGAACAGGGGATGCCAATAGCTGCAATAATTCCCCCTTAAACCTAGGCAACTCATCAATCACCACACACGTGATGGTACGCTTAGTACCCTCGAGCCTCTTCTGGATTCTAGCCTTAAACGCATTAACCCGTGCATCAATCGCTCAGATTCTATTGTCAACTAACTTGGGTAAATTCCCTAGTGCTCTCCTCGGTGTCCCGAACAGTCTGATCAATCAACGGTTGGACCCGAGTTGATAACTCTCACAGCCTACCCACTGCTACAGCCACCCTGCACAATAAATCCTGAAAATCAACAACAGAAAAAAGAGGGTCAATCTAAAATATGGCTGCTCCTGGTGTATGGTATAGACTCGATCTTGGTTACCAGTGTTGGCTCTATATTAGTCGGAGTAGTACTCATCGGAGCTGGCAGTGAACTTGGAACCTGTGGCTTGACCGAAAATAGCCCTGGGATAGAAGTTGGGATAGCTCGAGTTAAGTCCACTAGGTCCTTATCATCCTTTATCAGGCTAGGATCCATAGTGTGTGTGGCCTCTACATGAGGGTCCCAGTGAGGGTCAATAGGAACACTTGCTACACTGTATAGTCGATGAATCAAAATTGGAAATGGCAGTGAGGTGATTGTCTAAGCTGTTGCCTCATGAATCTACTTTGAAATAATACGGGCCCAATCTATAGCGTGTGCAACTAGAAGGCTGGCCAACAATATCGCTCTCTCGAGGGTGATCACATTATCGGTAAAAGTTGGCCTAATATACCAATGGACAATGGACCACCAGAACTTGGCCCGAAATGAGAGGTGGGATTTTACTATAGGATCTGCATGGTTTGTGACCCACATTGGATGAACACCCTCCTCACAAATCTGGCTAGCGATCCACCGTAGGAGATCCATTCTAGCCCTGATATCATTCCCAGTCACTGTTATCCTCATTTTCTCTATACGGCTATCGTACTCCGCAATAGACTAAAGAGTTGTATAAGTAAGCCCAAACAATACTCATTGGATCGTCTCTTCCAAAATATCAACTCTCCTCTCCCGGACTATCACTACCCATAGCTTTGGCTGCTTAATTGGCCATTTGTTCTTTGGCAACCCCCGATGGAGTGTAGCAAGGTATGCAACATAGAACTCACGGACTACAAATGGGGCGTATTTGTTAAGCTGCTACGTAGTCCACCATCATCCGTGCTCATCCAATCCCACATCTAATATAGGTACTTTGTCTAGTCCTGCAATGTTCAACCTGGACTCCTCATGAAATTGGTGGACCATCTTGCAACGCCCTTTATCCTCCAACCCCTGGTCGTAAATTTCCTTCATGCCTGCAACACACCATCTGGGGTTAGCTGGGGGCTGAGAGTAGACATCCTCCTGCTGAGACGTGCGATATGACTCTAACTCTGCACTCGAGTGTGAAGGGGTCATCTTTGACAAGGGGCTCCTGACATATCCCTATTGACCTATTGTTCCTCCTCTTCAGATTGGGAGGAACTACTCATTTCTATAGGTTTCTAAGCTACGAGTGCCCGAGTCTGAGGTCTGTTGGCCTCCTAGTCTAATCTGACTTTGTGGACTTCCACAGAGACTTCTGATTGTTCGGTATCAGGGGATTCATCGCGCAACCTCCATTAGAGAGCTTGAATAGCCCGTTTGTATTTTGGATCCATGTTATTTGCAAACAATCCCCAAAGCAACATGTAATTCCGAGATGTTTGATTCACTGAAATACAAATCAAAGAACAAGAAACAAAAATAAATAAAAATTAATTATGCATTGATGCAACTGCAGATATGCAGGTATGAATGTCGTTACGACTCGTAGGGTGACCTATGAGTCATATTATGGCTTCTAGAACTAATTGTGCCTTTAAAAATGCTTTCTGATCACAGATATGAGACGTAGTTACGACTCGTATGATGGCCTATAAGTCGTAGTCCTGGTCTCATACCTAGTTCCAGAAACATTTTCAAAACTTTGCAAAGTTTACGATACCCTCCCTACGAGTCGTACCAAGTACTACAAATCGTACGCGGGTCTCCTATGAGAAATATCAAGGTATTATAGGTGACTAATGCTTGCTACGAGGGGTCACTACAACTCGTATAGGAACTTACGAGACGTAGTAGTGCCTCATAGCTAAGCACAGAAGTCACCTGTAATGCTTAAGTATTTCCCACACCAAGCACAACTTCAACACCAAATTTAACTTAATCATGCAAATAAGAGCAAAGCACGACTATATGGCACATAAACAATTCCATATTAGCATTGGCAATTTAGAATAACTATTATCCCTAAGAATCAAAACCACTTCAACCAAACATTAAGCATCGAAAGCAATCCACAATCTTAACTCATTGTTGATATGTCCACAACTTCCTAAGGAAGTGTTATCACCATTCACAATGATTCACTCAAACCCACATATTCAAGCATAGGCAATCACCCCTATACCACCTAAAGTGCAATTTCGACGACCATTCAAACCTCTACGTGAGCAACATTAATACATTACATATCAAACATGACAAATGTCGTGCTTATAATCACCCATTCAAGCTTTTCTACAAGGTTCACTCAACAACTCTATTCTTTGAAGGCCTATAAACCCTAGATTATAAGTCTAGCTTAATAAGCAATGTAAGGAATGATTAGACATGAACAAACTAAACTTATACTCATATAGGCAACAAATTCATCAACAAATATTGAGAAATGTAGTCCAAAAGCTTATCAATAGAATTGAGAAAAGAACCAAAGAAAAGAGAGACAAATTTTGTGTTGAAACCCTAGGAATTTACACCCTCGCCAGAATCCTTGCCGAAAAATGATGCTGGTAGTTAGGAATTTGGTCGGAAAAATGACGTGGGTGATTGGGGAGGGTTTTTCATCGCCATTAATTCGGGGGTCAAAAATAATTTTGACCCCGATTATAAGCAAACCAGCTCAGATTTTAAAAAATGCAGATCGAGGCTACGAGACCCTGACTACGAGTCGTAGGTCATCCTATGACTCATAGGTCCCGTTCTCATAATAGACCCGACACTTGGTAATATTTTAGGAATCATACCTGGGCACTACGAACCCCACTTACAACTCATAAGGGATCCTACAAATCATAAGGTTTACTTGTAGTATATGTGCCAACTTTAGATACTTACTATTTTTCCCTACGAGGAATGACTACGAGTCATAGTGGAGACTATGACTCATAGGCCGGCTTGTAGGAGCTGCTCCAAGTCTAATTCTTTTAGATCTTCAGTTCTTCTAATTCTTACCTGCAAACCAAGTCTCAAAACATAGAAATCCTCAAAATTATTTCAATTGCATCATTGTCTTCTAATTTAAAACAAACAACTACTACTACCCTATATCTCAAATAAATAAATAATCCTCAAAATGCTTAGGTTGCCTCCCAAGAAGCACCTTGTTTAATGTCATGTCTTGACTTTGTCATCTTCCTTTGTCAACTATCATCGAGGGTCCATACCTCGCTCTTGCATTTATTTGGGTGTTTCATGGATTGGCGAATATTGAACATAACTTCTGCATCATTAACCCTGAACCACAGCTGAACTGAATCCATATCCACTAGTGCTCTCCAGTGACTTGAAAAGGCCTCCCCAAAATGATGGGCTTCTCAAAATCAACTTCGCAATCGAGGATCACAAAATCTACCGGAAAGAGGAACTTATCGACTTTAACAAGCATATCCACAAGGATTCCCTTTGGCTTTTTAATGGTTCAATCTGCCATAAGAAACCTCATTCAAGGAAAATCTTTTTGAATACAGTAAGAGGCATTAAATTTGTGCTTGCTCCTAAGTCACATAATGCTCTTACAAATTGAACGTCACCAATAGTGCAAGGAATGGTGAATGTCCCGGAGTCCTATCGCTTTTGAGCAAGGCATTTAGTCATAATCGCACTATATTGTTGGAGTTCTTAGGAGAACTCTTGTCTCAAAGTGCATTTCTTGGTGACTAAGTCCTTCATATATTTAGCATATCCGGGCATTTTCTCCAATGCTTCTAGGAGAGGGATGCTGATGGAAAGTTGCTTTGACATTGAGAGGAAGTGTTTGAATTTACCCTCCTCTTCTTTATTCTTGAGTCTTTGAGGGAAAGAAGGAGGAGGTTTTGGGGTGGATTTCACTTTGTCATCCTCCCTTATCTCTTCTTATTGTATCCCAACACCTTTTGGATCTTCTCCCTCAACTTCAATTTCACCACCGACTCTTCTCATCGACTTCATCTACAATAACCGACATATAGGGATCTATTGTGCTCTTTCCACTCCGAGTCATCACCGACAAGCAATGCCCTTCATTTTTTTAGGATTTTGAATTGTATTGCTTGGTAGGGTGCCCTTTTGGCGTTGGTTCAATAGTGAAGAAACTTGTTGAAATTGTTGCTCAAGTTGCTTGACTGCCACTGAATGAGACTCTATCTTTTGATTAATACTTGAGATATCTTCTTTCATTCCCTTTAGAGTCTCATCTTGATGGTCTGCTTGCTTCAACAACTTTTCAAACATATCTTTGATCCTAGAATTGCTTGATCCGGTATCACGATTGTGTAGTGGCACATAAGGACCATTTCTGTAGCCCTCTCTTCTCTCCCATTCTGCGCCTGGAACTCTTTCTCTCTCATAGTATCCACCCCAGTTATCTCGATACATCCCATATTGATTGAAGTTCTGACCCTGATTCCCGGAACCTTACCTCCAATAGTCCAAATTGGACCCTTGGGGGTTGTTCTGGAAACCTGCCGCTTGGTTGCTTACATAACAGGCATCCTCATCAAAGAATTGATCATCATACATAGGAGGGATTGGGGGTTTGTAAGCTATTGGATTCACACTAGCTTGGGTTTTCTTCCAAACCAAATCTACGCTCGTACGGAGTTGATCAAGTTGTTCTATAATCTATTTATTCACTTTAGCCTGCTCACTATTTGTGCTAACCGCATAAAAACTCTTTGTATTACCATACTCACTCTGTCCCCATGCTCCGTTGGTCTTCACCACTTGTTCCATTCTTTTGGTAACTAGCTCAAATGGTTTATTAAGAAAAACACCTCCCATAATCATGTTGGCATAAGCTTTGCTATTATCATCAAGTGATCTATAGAAGATCTCGACCAAAGCATCATCCACTATTTTATGATCAGGGACTATTCTCAATCACTTGGTGAATATCTCCAATGTAGTGCTAAGAGTGTCTCCAGGAAATTGCTTGAAGTTATTAATTCTTTGACCTTGGGAAACATCTTTCTAGGAACACCCTCTGTAGCTCAGCCCAACTTGTGATGGTACCTGGAAGAAGTTCAGACAACTATACAGCTGCATTGCTAGTCAGTGACAATGGAAACACCCTCAATCCAATAACATCAATAGAAATATTTAGTGTCCCCATGACAGTTTTGCACACGAAGATGGCATTTAGGAGATGACGGTGGGGATCCTCTGACGGTGGCCCTGTGAATAGGCCACATTTTTTGATCATCTGGAGCAATCCACTTGATACAATAAACTTAGCATCTGCCGGTAGAGGGCGCAGTACTATAAAACTAGTAACATCTATCCCCATAGGGTTTAATCAGTACTGATTCCAGCTGTAACCATTTGCATTAAAATCTCTAAGTTGTGGCTGGTTAACCCTTGGTAGTGGATTCTTCTCTCTTCTTAAGTCTTGTTTATTCGCATACATATCCTCTTTAACCCTAATGTCCTCATTCACTCGAGTAATCCTTTATGGTAGTTGATGGATCTCCAAATTTAGTGGAGCTAAGGGATTGTCTTGGCTCCTTGTGTTGGGTATACAACCTAGTACACCCTGTAAACAAAATCAAATAACAAAAACAAAAAAACAAAACTAAAGTACAAGAGACTCTAGAAATCAATACTAGAACTAATTAATAGTGAATTCAATTCAAAACCTAGCCGTATTCCCCGAGAACGACACCATAATTTTTTGGTGATTGTCACGCTCCAATAAGAAAGTGGTCACTGTCAGTATTTAACCTAATCGAGGTTAGGTTCGAATCCACAAGAAATATAGGGCTTGACTATAAGATTTCACTACTAATCATTCCTAGAGTCTATAACTACAATCTCTAGATCGGTGTGTGTGTGTTGTCATTAAAAGACAACATAAAATAAACAATAATTAAAATTCAGGAAAACACTCTATTTTGGGGTAACTTGGAAATTTGTGTTCCCCATGTCTCGTTGACAAAATTGCCCCAGATAATATAACTATGATCGGTGAATCGTATGAAGGATGGTAACTTAGGTTCTTCCGACCCTATTGTGAAGGTGAAGGTCGAATTTCATGATAGTGCTTGGTCCACCACCAAGGCGTGCCAACTAACCGTTACCTATTGTCCTAGTCAACCTCCCCTTGGTCAGGTTTGGTCGATTAGATGGGAAAACAGCAACTGAATCCTGTCATCTACTTCCCTTTTCCTATTCGTCACTACATTGGTCGGGATCGTGATAGTAGGCAGGTTTTGGTGTTAGGCACCACCAAACAACTTTAATCATGAAGGGAAATAAATAATACATTCAAAACCCTAATCATAGACATGCACAAAACCTCGGTCATCTCAAGTCAATTACCCATAGTTCCCCAACCCTAAGTTGTGGGTGTTTAGCTACTCATGGATAAGATAAAACACACAAAATGCACATAATAAACATAGCTGAGAGTTTCACTAATAAGAATGAAGGACAGAGGCACCACAAGTTGCAAACCCATAAGCTTGATTGATCAACAATGCGTACAAAGCAAGATTTGCAATCTCCAAAATGGGTTTCCCAAAGAGAATAATAATCTACTCTAAAAACCTAAGAAAAACTTCAACATGTAATGGAGAAATGTCTACTGTTCGACTTCTCTTCAAAAACTAGCTTAACCTATTTATAGTATTGAAAAAAAACCCTAGGAATTATGTAGAAAAGATAGCGGGCATCTGATAAATTTCGCAGTTATGACTTATAGGTTGGCCTACGAGTCCTAGTCGGGGTCTCATATCAGGTTCTTCGCATCTTGGACTGAACTAGTATGACCCATAGGTACAAGTCGTTACTCGAGCTACGACTCATATGTTTGTCTCGTAGTCTTGGTCTTTAGTTTTTGGTCCAACATTTTTGCTCTCAGATTCTTGCATATACGAGTCATAGTGTGTCTTATGACTCTTAGGCTGGGATCGTAGGGTGTGACCTTTACTTGAAAGATTTCTGATTTTTGGTCTCTGATTCCTGCTACGACACAACCTATGACTCGTAGCATGAGCTACGACTCGTAGTAGGGCTCGTATCACCTATGCTCCAGTAAAATTTGCAACTTTTCTTCAAAATCATGTCAACCTAACTTTTCTGCAAGATTAACACAAAAACACATCAAAACACTAAAAAGTCATTTTAAGAACTCACAAAATCCATCATTTTAGGCACCAAATGTGTTGTAATTTGATACCACATCAAACAACACATTTAGAACACCATTTTCAAAATCTCAACATAAGTGTCAAAAAATCATCATGAAGTTCTCAACATAACCATGAATGCATGCGAAGACATAGAGATTGAAACATATGACATGGAATCATAAAAGGACTTGATGTGTCATCATAGGCTTGAATGGAATGAAAGAGGTACGGATATTCCCTTTCCATGCCCCATCTGGCTCCAGGAGTGACACTTTCGACTTGACGATTCTTCCAAAGGCCCGTGATGAACACTACACTCTTATAAATCAACTTCGTCAACCCTTCCATCCAATACCTCCATCGGGACCTCTTCCTAACTCAACTTATCCTCTATAACACCCACAACCTCAAAGAGTTCGACAGTAGTAGAGTCACCAACACATCCCTACAACCTAGAAGCATGAAAATTCATACAAACTATAACAATATCCTTAGGTAATTCCAATCCTTAAGCAACCTTACCAATCTTCCTCTACACTCTATAAGGATTCACAACCCTAAACTCATTCTTAACCTTAATCATGCATAGTCCACCTAATACCATGAACCACCATCTCCCCTTTGGGAGACAACCTCCAACTCTAATAGGGTGGGCTCAAGGCCTTGCTTAAACTAGACCCCCTTCAACCAAAGAAGATTTGGAGCCATCGAGAACACTACACAACTATGATTAACTCCCTCCATCCTAACTCTCAATCTAGACAACCGATGGACCTCTTTAGTCACCTCTTTGCCACTATCTGCAAAACATGCTAGGCTACCCAGAGCATCAACCACAATATTAGCCTTACCAGGGAAAATAATGCACACCCATATCATATTCCTTAAGGAGTTCTAACCACCATCTTATTACCCACAATTCACACTTATCATATCTAGCAACATCCTCTCATCCTACCAAGACTTGCAACACTTCCCCCAAATGATCCACAAGCTCTAAATAAATCAATGCTCCACCACTAGAGGCCACCACAAACATGTTAAGGTAGGGTTTTAAGACCCTATTCATGAAACATATAGATATAGCTGGTGCAAAGTGAACCAAAAAATTTCACCAATACACAAATACTCACACCTAGTCCAATAGGTCACCTAGGGGTATCACCTACCCTCATCCTCACTTGGGAACGACATCCAAGCGCAAGATCAATCTTAGAGAAGTGACTAACCTATTGTTGTTAAGCAAATAGACCTACATCCGTAACCATCATATTACAACCTGGCGGGCTCTACAATCACGGTGACATAATATGCATATACTAATCCACCCCTAGTATGACATCCAAAATCCACCACATCTAACTCAACCAAGATCGAAAGACAAGACTCTAATCAATAAGAACATGGAGTAACACTTATAATCTTCCCTAGCAATAGTAGACTCACATAACCAAATCTTACTAGCATCAACTGAAATAGTGAAGGGAAGTAATGACCCCCGAAACCATCAAAGTATCCACGAAAACATCAAGAAAAGCATTAACATAGCGGTAGCATCATCGGGCACCTCGTCCCCTCCTTTCCTCCTTTGAAGAGCATAGAACCGATTACGTCTTGGAGCATCCCCTTGATCAATACCACCACCTTTGTCCTTGTTGCGCCTATGGGTACAATCTATTATGTTATGATCCATCTCCCCATAACCATAACAAGAACTGGTTTTCTTCAAGCATGGCCATCAAGGCATTTATCCTAATTTGGGCACCTAGCATAAGGTACTTCACTACCATGACTATTGGGACTGTGGGATTTTACTTTCCCATGAGCCCTCTTGGCCTTCTTACCTCTCCTCTTCCTCAATTTTTCCTCCTCTGTTTGTTCCGCATAGGTCATAAAAGCAGGCCAAATTTATGTCACTAATAAATATAGAAGACCGACAGTCCTCACTCACTAAGTCGGATACTACCATCACCAATTTACACATCATAGACCATAGATAGGCTACCAATTGGGAAGCATATTTTTAAAGTTGGTTGAACATGAGAGCATACTCCCTCACACACATAGACCCTTGTTTCAAGTTCATGAATTCTACCATCATAGCCTACCTAAGCTTAAGTGGGAAGAACTAGTTAAGATAATCCACTTTGAACTCCTCCTGTAGAACCACATTGTCAACTCCCTTCTCTTCCTTCCATTGATTAAACCATGTTTGTGCTGGCCCTTTGAGTTGGTAAGCCACTAACTCCACCTCTTCCTCCAATCTAACTCCTATGATAACCATTACCTTGTAAACCTCATCAATGAACTCTTAATGGTCCTCTTCTACCTTTGACCCATAGAGTTTCAGTGGATTCATCCTCATAAAGTCTCTCACCTGAGATGCCGGAGTAGGATCATAAGGGGCTTGGGCCTCTTGGGAGACTTGATTAGCCACGACTTAAGCTAGCAATGTGAGAGCATCCCGTAACTCTTCATGAGCTGATCCCCCATCTCGAGGAGCTTGAGGAGCGGGAGGAGCCGGTTGTTCCTAGGGAGTGCGGGCTATTCTTTCTCTTATGTTAGAATATCAAAGAATAATTATTAGGTGGGGAATAACCTTACCTCAACTCTAAGAACGACATTGACTAAGAAGAAGAGAAATATTTCCTAAAATGTCTCATGGCCACTTGCTCATAGTTGTGGCACACAACACAACCATTAACAAGACTCTCATCGATGCAGTGTCTTGGACACCAAGGATCTAACAACCTAGTGCTCTGATACCATCTTTGTCATGACCCAAGCCTATAGCCTAGACATGACCGACAAATGGGGAACCCAAAGGGACCCCAAACAAGCCTCTTAGCATATCATCACACATCCTTAGTCATAGAAGCAAGTAAATTAACATCAAGAGATAGTAAATAGGAATAACTGCGGCTAAGGGACATATTTTGTATCATACTAACCTAGAGTCAAGAGAGATTAAAAGATCATAGCATAGATACATAAAATGTCCAACAACACCTCTACTACATATAAAAGAGTGGGGGACAAGACAAGCAATTAGGCTCACCCTCATAGTCAAAGTATACAATAAAGAAAGAGAGAGTCTTTAATACATAACATAAAAACATAGACATTGTCCTCGGAATGGAGGACTCACCAACTAGGTTGAATAGATACCACTAACCACATGGAGGAGGAGGATGACCAAATGGATCTCCGATTCCTACATGGTGAATATGCGTTAGTACGTTTGAATATATTAAGTATGGAGGATAAAATGCAACAGGTGGTACTCACCATAATAAAAATGCAATAACATAGGCAGTGAATGAGCTTGTATCAATATGGCATGTACGAATGATGCGTGAAGTAAATCACACTTATATAGAACATAGTAGATTTATAAAGAGAGACCATTATTAGAGAATATCCAAGGCCTGCCACCTCTTTGGAGAGGCCATCAGGTACAAACACCTTCATGTGGTTGATGACATACAAACCCCCCAACATGGTTGACAAACTTCACACCCTCAATCATATTGGTCAAGGTATCAGCCCCTGAGCAAGGTTAATAGACTTCACACCCTCCATCACAGCGGTCAAGTTATCAACCTCTCAACAAGGTTAACAGACTTCTCACCCTCCATCATAGCGGTCAAGGTATCAACCCTTCAACATGGTTAATAGACATCACACCCTCCATCATAGTGGTCAAGGTATCAACCCCTCATTAAGGTTAATAGACTTCACACCCTCCATCATACTGGTCAAGGTATTAAGCCCTCAATAAGGTTACCCGGGCCTACAACCTCCCGAGTGAGGATTGGTCATTTTCCCCACTATAGAGATAATATTATATATATACATTTCTTTCATCAACATATAGTCATTCAACTCATAAGACATGCATTAGATTTTAATTCCTCAAGAAATCATAACCCAAACATTTTATCAAATACTTGGTGGGTGTGTGGTGCTAGTGTAAAATCATGCATTTCAAGAGTAAAATCATGCAAGAAAATTTATTGTAAAGCCATTAATAGATACACGGTAACACCCTCAGGAAATATACATAAAAGCCCTTCATCAAGTCTCACAATAGACTTGAATTCATACCTCAAAACTTGCTGAAACAACCATAATTTAATGAAACCCCAATATAGTGTGCAGTGAAATTCATAATACATAAGACCCATGGGTAAATCAACTTTAAATCATGTAATTTTAGGTAAAATAGAGCTTGGGTATCATGGGTGAAAGAAACCTACATACCTTGACTTTGGAGAAACCTTGAAGAAGATTGTAGATGGAGACTTGGAGCTTGAATGAGAATCATATGATCTGCATGAGTTTTGATACTTGGAATTCGAAGATGAAATATTATCTAAGTATTTGAGAGAGTATTTGCCAATGTCTTGGATGATATGAGGGTAAGATAAGGCTAAGTTTACATATTGTCAAGCATGGGAATGCCCAAAACCTAAAAGTCTTGGACAGAACTTGAAAACTGGCACCAAAATAAAGCATTGGCGGGTCGTGCCAGCAACGCGCATACTTCACAGGAAATTTCTTACTATGAAATGTGAAATTGTGAATCATTCGATCTAAAGTCAGGGTTAGATCCATTTCCCATCAATTTGACCCATGAACAAGAATGTGAAGTTGGATTTTTGAAATAACGCATGGATTTTGAGATATATGGAAATTACGATTTTGGATACTTTTGAGAAACATTTTTGGGCACTTTTTTGGGGTGGTTTCAACACTTTCAGAGTCTGAGAATTCTTGATGATGACTCCGCCTGAGTTCACAGGGTCTGCATCTACTAAGGATCTTGAGACACATGTGGAGGAGCTTGAAAAAGTGTTTCAAGTGATGCATGTGGCGGATGCTGACAGAGTGGAACTGGTTGCTTACCAACTTAACACTGTGGCCAAACCTTTGTATGATTAATGGAGGAAATGTAGAGGAGAGGGTACCCTCGTTCTGACTTGGGCTATATTCAAGAAAGCTTTTTCGGGGCGCTTCTTCATAGGGACCAAAGAGATGCAAAGGTGAAAGAGTTCTTGAACTTGAAGCAGGATTTATGGCTGTGCAAGAGTGTAGGATGAAGTTTACATAACTATCTCGCTATGCTCCAGACATGGTTGCTGATGTGAGGGAGAGGATGGGAACATGCGTTGATGGGTTAAATAGTGGGCCAAAGAGAGTTGGGAGGGGATAAATGCTTTTGAGTGATGTGGATATTGAGAGACTGATGACCTTTGTAGAATAAGCTGATGAGAAAAGGCGACATGATAGAGATAAGTTTAGAAGCAAGAAAGCTAAAACTTCTAGCCATGTGGTTGGGAAGAAAGGCAATGGTAATCCATTTTCGGCACCGTTATCTGTTAGTGCACCTAGGCCTAGAGCCACAAATGATCAGAGGTACCAGAATAATGGAGCCCATAGGTCTTAGTCACAAGATAGTATGGCTAAAGTGTCATGAGAAACCACCATGTGCTACATGTGGCAGGTTACACATGGGTAAGTGTCACGAGGGGAGTGAAGTATGCTATAAGTGTGCCAAGCAGGTCACTATTAGAGAGATTGTCCACTATAGGCTGACTAGGCTTGATCTTCTCCACCAGCCCTACCTACTAAGGCAAATTAGAGAGGCACTACATCAGGCACAAGCAGAGCTATAAACCATTTGTACAACATGGGTAGTCGACATAATTTGGAGAACTCCCCAAATGTTGTGACAGGTATGGTTTGAGTGCTTTCTATTGATTGTTGTTGTGTTGATGGATCCTGCTGCCACATTATCTTTTGTAACTCCTTATGCGGCCTGTAGATTTTTATAGGAACTCTGAGCATCCTCTAGAACCCTTTGATATTTCTGCTCCAGTAGGTGAGTCTATTAGGGCTGAGAGAGACTATAGAGTCTGTGTAGTGTCCATCCATCATATGGATACTATTATTGATCAGATTGAGTTAGATATGACATATTTTGATTTGATCCTTAGCATTAATTTTCTCCACGCTTGTTATTCCTTCATTGATTATAGAGCCCATACTGTTAAGTTCCAATTTCCAAATAAACTGGTTCTGGAGTGGAAGGGTGATTTTGCAACACCTAAAGGAAAGTTTATCTCATAACTTAGAGGTAGAAAGATCATTTCAATGGGTTGTATATATCACCTTGTGAGAGTTAAATCTGATGATGATGAGTCTTCTACTCTTGAGTCAGTCCTGATTCTGGATGAGTTTTCGGAAGTATTGCCTAAGGATTTGCCTGGAGTCCCTCCTGATAGGGATATTGTCTTTGGGATAGATGTTCTTCTTGATACGCAACCTATCTAGATTCCACCTTATAGTATTGCCATCACTGAGTTGAAAGAAAAATTGAAAGATTTGTTAGAAAAGGGCTTCATAAGGCTGAGTGTTGGTGCTCCTGTCCTATTCATGTTAAAGAAAGATGGGTTTCTCAGAATGTGTGTTTACTATAGGCAACTGAATAAATTCAACATAAAGAATAAGTATCCTCTCCCAAGGATAGATGATTTATTTGACCATCTTCAGGGTGCCTTTTATTTCTCAAAGATAGACCTCAGATGTGGCTATCAACAGTTGAATGTGAGGGAGTGTGATATCCCAATGACAACCTTTAGGACTAGATATGACCATTTTGAGTTCTTAGTCATGTCCTTTGGGTTGAATAATGCACCTGCATCCTTGATGGACTTGATAAATTGGGTATTCAAAAAGTACCTTGATATTTTTTTATTGTCTTCATCGACTACATCCTGATGTACTCAAGGTATTAAGAGTAACATGCAAATATCACCTTAGAATTGTTCTCCAAAAAGATAAGGACGACGAGTTGTATGCAAAATTCTCAAAATGTGAATTCTAGCTTAAGTCCACGGCGTTCTTAAGCTATATTGTCTCTGGTGATGGTCATCCAGTGGATGCTCAAAATATTGAAGTGGTTAAGAACTGGACCAGACCGACCTCTCCTACTGGCATTAGGATTTTCCTGTGGTTTGCAGGCTACTACCACGTATTTGTTGAGGGGTTTTCTTCCCTATCCGCACCATTGAAAAATTAATTTAGAAAAAGTTCAAGTTCCAGTGGTCCAGTGAATATGAGAAAAGTTTCTAAGAGTTAAGGACTAGACTGACTATTGCACTATTTCTAACCTTGCCCGATGGAACAGGGGACTTTGTGATCTATTCTGATACTTTAAGAGATGAACTAGGATGTATGCTGATGCAGAGGGGGAAGGTGATAGCCTGCGCTTCCTGACAACTTAATATTCATGAGGGAACTATCCAACCCATGATTTTGAGTTGACAGTGGTTGTGTTTGCACTTAAAATCTAGCACCACTACCTATATGGAGTGCATGTGGAGATGTTCACCGACCACAAGATCTTGCAGTAAGTCTTTTGTCAGAAAGAGCTCAACCTGCGATTGAGAAGACAGTTGGAGTTGTTGAAGAATTATGACATGAGCATTCTCTACAATCCAAGTAAATCTAACATTTTTGTTGACGCTCTTAGCAGGTTGTCAATGGGTGGCACAACCCATAATGAAGAAGGAACGAAGGAGCTAGTAAAGGAAGTTCATCGACTGGCTTGATTCGGTGTTCAACTTGAGGAGAATGCTGAGGAAGGAGTTATTGTTCAGAATGTGTCTGCTTCATCTTTGGTGTCAAAGGTAAAATAAAAGAAAGATTGAGATTCTGTCACACTCCAATTGAAGGAGGCCATCCTTAAACAGAAAGTGATGGTCTTCTCCAAAGGGGGAGATGGAGTGTTAAGATACCATATTAGATTGTGTATCCCAGACATTGATGGTATTCGAGAAAGGATCATGGCTGGAGCTCACAACACTTGATATTCCATTCATCGTAGTTCTATTAACACTTGAGAGAAGTCTATTGGAGGAGTGAAATTAAAAGGGATATTGCTGAGTTTGTTTCAAAGTACTTGAATTGTCAACAAGTAAAGTTGAGCTTCAAAGGCCGTGTCGATTGGCTCAGAAATTCCAGATTCCTGAATGGAAGTGGCAGATGATTAATATAGATGTCACTACTAGTCTACCAAGGTCTTAAAAGCAACATGATTCAAAATGGAGTATTGTGGATAGGATATCAAGTCAGCTCACTTCTTAGCGGTTAAGACAACGACCACTATGGAGGAATATGCTAAGTTATACATCCAAAAGATAGTGAGGTTGCATGGGGGTACCCTTTTTCATCGTCTCAGACAGAGGAACTCAATTTTACTTCCAATTTTGGAGATCTTTCTAGAAAGGATTGGGTGAGAAAGTGAATTTGAGCACAACCTTTTATCCACAGATATATGGTCAAGCAAAACCTACAATTCAGGCATTAAAGGATATGTTGAGAGCCTGTATTCTTGATTTCAAGGGAAATTTGAATGATCACCTTCCATTGATTAAGTTTTCATATCACAACAGTTATCATGCAATCATTTAGATGGCTCCCTATGAAGCCTTATATGGGAGGAGATGTAAATCACTGATTGGGTGGTTCGAGGTTTGTTAAGCGGAGTTGATTGATCCTGATATTGTCCATCAATCAATATAGGAGGTTAATGTTATTAAAAGAGGTTTAAGACTGCACAGAGTCGCCAGAAATCCTACACCAATGTGAGGAGGAGAGATTTAGAGTTTGAGGCAAAAGATTGGGCGTAGTCGAAAGTATTACCTATGAATGGTGTCATGAGATTTGGGAAGAAGGGTAAATTGAGTCAATACTATATTGGACCTTATCAAATTGTGAAGAGTAATAGGAAGGTTGCTTATGAATTAAAGTTGCCTTCCGAGTTAGACGGAATCCGTCTAGTATTCCATGTGTCAATGTTGAAGAAATGTTTGGGCGATCCTAACTTGGTGATCCCCATGGAGAGCATTGGAGTGAAAGATAGCTTGACCTATGACGAAATTCTAGTCCAAATCCTTGATCATCAGATTCACAAGTTGAGAACCAAAGAGATAGCCTCAGTCGAAGTCCTATGGAGGAATCAATTTGTTGAAGAAGCCATTTGGGAGGCTGAGGAAGAGATGAAAGCAAACTATCCGCACCTATTTGTGCCAAATGATGAGAATGTTGAAGGTAATTTCCTTACCCTTAACTAAGTTGATTGTCTTTTCTTGAGTTGTGTCTACTCTTAAGTCTTAATAGAGTTGACTAATGACTGAGATAGAGTCGAGAGATGGATTGATAGATGTGGATGTTGAGATGAGCTTAAATCTATTCGTGCCTTGATATCCACCTTTACTCATCATTCGAGGATGAATGATCCTTAGAGGGAGATGATATATATCGATAAAATTACTGAGATACCTCTAAAGTAGAGACGTGTGCATAATGCATCTTCCCATGATCTATATCGAATTTTGAGACTGAATTTGTGATCAGCACAAAAAATTGAGTGAAAAAATAATCTCGGTCGATTTTTAGAGTAATCGAAACAAAAAATATTTTTCGATCAGAAATGAATTCTAGTGTTGATGCGCGACAGAGGCGCATCGCGCCCCTGTTGCGGATGCACGTGAATTTTTTCTTTATATTATTTTTCTATGGATATTTGAAATCCCATTTGAAAAATTTCTGGAAAAAATACACTGAGGCACGATGCACACCCACTTTCTCATAGTGTAAATCTTTCAGAAAAATTATGAGGGGCATTCCGACAATTTCTAACCCCTCCTAAACTCAAAATAAGATCAATATAGGTCATTTTGATGCATAAAATGGTCTAAAAACCTGTTCCTAAGCCATTCTGAGTTATTTAAATAAACTAGAGCTTGAAAAAAAGAGAAGGGAAGTGTAACACTGAAAAATTCAAGGAGGATTCTTGAGAGATTGATTGTTCAAGCTTCATCCCAGTTATGTAAGGCTAAATTAAAATCATGAGATTGTTCTCTCAGGTACCCCATAGATGGTCTTAGATGAAAGTTGGGAGTTCTTGAGTCTATATACATGATTCTTGATTATTTTCATGAGAAGCTATATTTACTATATGTATTTTCTTATGTTGATGATCATCATAAACTTGTTTTCTTGAATTGGATATTTTTCATGAGATATTGCATAAAACCCTATATGTTGATTATTATAAGTATGTATTAGAGAAGATAGGGATTAAATCTAGAGCCTTGATTGAACATGTGTCGTAATTGTGATTATGAATGTGAGAGGGATGATAGGTTGATAGTAGTTGATAGTTCTAATGATTTGTAATTGTGATTATGAATGTGAGAATGATGATAGGTTGCTAGTAGTTCATAGTCCTATTAGTCTTTATAAATGAACTCTAATGATTTGTCTATGCGATTGTTCACTAAAGATTGTTCTAAGCCTTGAGCTTTTGATTGAGATGCTTATTGATGAGATGATGAGAGTCCCTATGAGATTGATTCAATTATGAGTGCCTCCATGAGGCTAATTGGAGATGTGTTCATTGAGATGATTTGATGGGATTGATTGTCTTGTGATCATTGAGTTTTGGGAGGAGTATCGAGCACCAAAAGAGTAAGAGTTAATCCAAGTTGCACTTGTCAAACTACAAAACCAAGTATAGCGGAGGATAGAACCATTACATCTCATTGTGGTTCTCTGTTGATAGAGTCCCTGAAACAATAGAGGACTAGTTTGAATTTTTGGTGGTTCCTAGTGGATTTGATTCATTCCTTACCTAGCAAGTACGAAACTTCTGTCGCAACATCAGCATAATTGTTGTAAAATCACCAGCTCATAAATTATTGTTGTCGGATAAGACAAACTCCTAAAAAGTTCCCACCTTAAGACAAATGAGATGAGATGAATTTAGATAAGTCCCTCTGAATGAGTCCGATTTGATTTGATGAGGTTTGATTGGTTAGATGGGCCATTTGTCTACTTTTTATTCTTGCTTTAGATAGACACTTTACGTGCTTATTGTTATTATCCTGAGTTGACTATTGTTTATATATTATTCTACTCGTTTCTATTTTACATACCATACATTCCATGTACTGACATTATTCGATGTTGCATTATTTTATGATGCAGAAATAGGGATTAGAGATCATGAACAAGCGTGTTGTTAAGGATCTTGGATGTTCAGTTGATTGGTGAACCTCCCCTAGTTTGGGGGATTCATTACTTTTATTTTTTATCATGCTTTAGAGTTACACTTGCTTAGCTTTATTTTGATTGAGGTAGCCACATGTCTTTCATTGGCACCACCTGATAGTAATAGGGGTTTCATATACTATAGTCAAATGTTGATTGTTAAGATTGTGAGACAGTTCTTTCTACTATCCTTCTATTATATTATCATTATTTTAAGACTAGATGATAGATGTGCCAATTTGCATTTTTTATGACTTCCACTGATTAGTAGAGTTTATGGATTGAATGATTGCGATTATATCAACTGGTTTGCTTGGGGACTATTCATAGTCTCGGGGTGCCGGCCACATCTTGGGTACCCTTATGGGGCATGACAAATTGAATTATATTAAATTCAAAATATATTTGTCCAAAATAAATATTGAGGATAATATTATTGGGTTAATTATTTAAATTCAATAAAATACGAATTTAATTAAAAGCCTAAATTTATTTAATTGAGCTACAAAATATGACCCCTTTACTAAGACCAATATCCTTTCATCCTAGAGGCTCACTTGATGTCACGTGTCGGATGATGTGGCATGTTAAGTCAAACAAAGAAGCCAGTAGGATCATGCCATTTGTTAAAATGACATGGAATATCTCAATCAAAAGTCAATAAAAATGTTCCACATGTACAAGTGATGTATTCCAACCACTCAAATTTCACTACTCCACTTGAAAGGAAACCTATTCCTATCACTTTTTCTATGCTTATGTCACTTAAATCCAAAGTAAAAGATCCGTTGAAATTATATTTGAAAAGGCGAATAAGATGATTTATAGAAATGGGAGAACTCACGCCTTCAAGTAAAATACTACGATTGTTACAATATTTTTTGTTCCTTGAGTATTATTTTTTAGACTAGAATGTTTTTGTCATATAATTTCTAGCACACCTAGTGGGACAATTTCAACCTCTCATATCAACTTTTCAAGCATCACAGAATATTGAAATGATTTCTAAGAAGTTCTCTCAATCAACTTCCTTTAAGGCTACTGAATCTATGTTCTTTGCTGAAGTAGAGAAAATCCTTAGTGATAGTCTTTGAAGTGTTGGAGCAGCTACAAGAAAAAAAGTCACTATGTTAGGACAATAAACATTGCGAGTGTCATCCACACCAACTACTATGAAAGGGTGCATGGTCCTTTACAAATGCTTCAAAAGGAAGAAGTAGTGTTGCAGAAAAAATCAAGAAGACTTAAGATCTACTTGAGGTCTCTAGTTCCAACAAATCTACTTCAAAGAAAGACCATAACTCGTCCAATGTGACTTTTCCATATGCATCACCTAATATGATCCCTCTGAAGATCAACTTTCGTGATAATCCATGCTACTCTCCAATGCCTCCAACACTTATGCAAGCAATGACAACTAATGCTTCATCGAGGAAGGAACAACTTGTTAATCTGGAAAATATGATTGAAGGATTGGCCAAGCATGTACACATACCAAGAGTCTATCATTCACAAGTTGATGGATAGAGTACACTGCTTACTAGATGAAGAATTTACCCATGCACCTAGGAAAGGTATTGAAATTCAAGAGAGATTGAAAATCTTGTAAAGCAAGCACAGCCTATCAAGGAGGTGCCAGTTTTTGTTGAACGGATGATCCAACTTGATCAATTAAAGGAGTTTACTGAATAGACCATCCTAGACAAGTATGACATCTCCGCCATGTCTTCCCATATGTATATCAAACCTTATACTACAAGGAGATAGCCTCAAAATGCTTACTGGTTATCAACCTCCTAAATTTCAATTATTTGAAGGCAAAGGAAATTCGAAGCAACATGTTGCGGACTTTGTGAAGACATATAACAATGATGCGCCCTCTGGAGACTATCTCATCAAGAAGTTTATCCCCACCTTAAATGGAAATGCCTTTGACTGGTTCACTGATCTTGAAACTCATTCCATTGATAGTTGGGAGCAACTAGAGCATGAGTTTCTTAATCGCTTCTATAGTACAAGATACACGGCAAGCATGGTAGAACATACAAATACCTGTCAAACAAAGGATGAACTAGTCATCAACTTCATAAATCGATGGAGGAATGTGAGACAAAATTACAAAGATAGACTTAGTGAAACTTCTGCAATAGAAATATGTATCTAAGTAATGGACTAGGGGCTTCTCTACACCTTATGAGGAATTAAGCCAATGTTCTTCAAAGATTTAGCTACTCGTACTCACGACATGGAGTTAAGTCTGTCTTCTACAGGAAAGAATATGATGCATGTCCATGATCCTCGAAAGGGAAAGGACAATCAAGAACCTAAGAAATGGAGCTAATGTATGCTTAGAAATAGCAACAAAGAATCAATGAATATCAATGCATCACCTATGAAGTTCATTACAAAGGAAATCAAAAAGCAAAGTGTAAAGAAAACCTTTCAAAGGTGTCCAAATAAAAAGTTGACTCCAAGGGAAATGCAAAAGAAAGAATACTACTTTCTAGATTCTAATGTCTCTAAAAAGTTTGATGATTTGGTAGAGCTAAAACTCATTGACCTGCCATAGATAAAGTTGGCAAGAATGAAAATCCAGACTAGTGCAAATATCATAGACTTTTAGGTCACCCTTTTGGGAAGTATTTTGTCTTCAAGGACAAAGTTATGAAACTGCGTAGGTATGAGAAGATTGTCCTTGATGATGAGAAAGCAAGTTCTAACCAATCTTTATCACTTTTGGCTCTCTTGTAGCATTCCTAAGATATACCTCTGTAAAATAGAAGTCATTAAAGCCAAAAGATCCAAAATGACATAGATAATGATGAAGGTTGGATCCTCATGCTGAGGAAGATATGTAACAAGACAAGTTCATGGAAAGAATCATCTAAGCAACTGACTTAAGGGAGGATAGTGAGGCAACCAAATAAGCAAAAGTCAGTCAAGAATCCAAATAAAACAAAGCTGGAAGTGCATAACAATAAGAAATCACGACATCCTGTGACTTTTAGGGAGTTCTTACCAAATTGGTTTTACACAAAGACTATCCAAGATAATAGCGAGGCATCATGTTTTAATATGACAAAGGAAAAATAATAAGTTAAACTTCATCAAGGATGTCTCTTATGGACAAAGAAGAAGTAACGGGTGAAACTCCATCAAAGGTGTCCTTTTTATCTTCTGAAAAGCCTATAAGTCTATCTTCTCTAGAAGTACATACGTGTGATACAAATATCATATTTATAGATGATAATCTTCTATTTGGTGAAAAACTACATAATCATCCTTTGCACATAGTAGCTCAGGTGCTATGAAAGAAGATAAATGTAATCTGTATAGATAAATTAACATTCTTCCCATCCACACATTGAAGGAATTGGGTATCCCAATTGAGGAACTTAGTGAAAGGTATCTGTTAATACAAGGATCTAATGAAGGAGGGTAGAGGTCTATTTATCCACCACGTTGGAAATTCATATTATTGATTTACAATCCAGTGCATGGATGCTGTGATCGATGAAAAGACATCACATAATATATTACTTGATAGGCCTTAGGTACATGGGAACAAAATTGGCTCATCCTCCTACTATTAATATTTGAATTTTCTTCGAAACAGAATTGTAGGGGAAATAGTTACTGATGATAATCCTTTCACTAAAGTTGAGTCACACTTTGCTAATGCAAAATTCTTTCTGTAGAATTATATTGTGAAGGAGAAAAACTTGATGATGTCAAATTGACTAAGTTCGATAATCTTGCAAGCAAAAGAACTAATGTTGTTTCTGCAAAGGTCAAGTCAAATATTGAGGAGTTTGATTTCTGTCCAAATAAAAAGGAAGATCATATTCTTGGAAAAGAAGTCAGCTTCTGTACCCCACTATGTTCTGAAGGTAAAGAAGGTGGTGGTTGAATTATTTAATGTTCAAGAAAATATATTGGAAGGGCTAAGTCTTTCTATCAAACAAATTGATGCAATCAACTTGTCTTCAAAGCTTCTAGGAAGTTTGTGGCTCAATATTCACTACAGGATATGCTACTTCCTACAAAAAGCTTTGATCCAAATGCTTGTAATTTATTTACAAAGGTTACCTAATGAGCCATATAAATTAGGGATACTCCCATCAGAAGATATTACCAGTCAAGCACGCGAAGATTTAGGGTATAGCCAACTACCTCTAGTCTGTATCCCCAAAAGAAGAGCAAAGTAATAATTATGTCACCATAGAAGATGAGTCTGCTACTTATAACAAAAGGCCATATTCGATCAACTTGGCAGACTTACTGCAAAGACTTTTGTACTTGAGAGTTTAGGATATATAAAGAAGAAGAATAACAAATGTGGAAGAAGTTATCTAAGAGTGAAAACACTACTCCACATATCTAAAAGTATATCCGAAGAACAATTCCCTATAGGATAAAACATCAGATGGAACTTATGGTTTCATTTGAAGAGGTACTTAAAGAGAAGACTCACACAATGATTTATACCAAGGAGTGCGAAGAAGATGAAGAAAGTGTGGGATCCTCATTTTATAACACAACCTTGAGTGAGCTGGATGCGTTATCTAAAGTAAAGATTGATGGAGAGCTAGAAGATACTGCTTGGTGTTGTCATACATCTATTAATGACGATGATCCACAAGAAGAATAAGATGTTAGAGATACTTTGCTAAAACTAGAAGATGGTGTGGAAGCCATAATAGATTCTTTAAAGGAAGTTAATCTTGTCATGGATGAATACCCAAGGCCAACTTACCTGAGTGCTTTTCTGGAAGCTAATTAAGAAAGTGCTTGTATGAATATACTCAAAGAAATATAGGGGCGTCTTCACTTGGAATTACAAAGAAATGTCTAGCTTAAATCTTAAAATAGAGGTCCATCAATTGGCACTCAAGAATGGTGCCTGTCCTGTCAAGCAGGCACAAAGATATTTTAGGCCAGAGTTGGTTCCACTGATCGAGAATGAGGTCAATAAACTCATTGAGCAAGGATCTATTCATGAATTTAAGTACCCTAAATGGAATTCAAGTATTGTTCTTGTGTGGAAAAAATGGTCAAATTTGAAGGTACGTTGACTTTATAGGTCACAATAATACATGCATGAAAGATGAATTCTCATTTTCTATCCTAGAGCTAATGATTGATGCTAGAACTAGTTATGAAGCAATAGCATTTATAGATGGTTCTTCTAGCTATAACCAAATTTATATAGCACCGAAAGTTGAAGAACTCAGTACACTTTGCATCCTTAAAGGTATATATTACTATAAAGTAATGTCTTTTGGCCTAAGAAATGTTGGTGTCACATATCAAAGTGCTACATAGGATATATTTGATGACTTATTCCACAAAATTATTGAATGTTATGTTAATGAAATAAGGGTAAAGTCGAGAAAAAAGGGTAGCCATTCAAAAGACATACGAACAGGATTTTAATTGCTCCGAAGGTATTAACTAATGATGAACCCATTGAAATGTGCCTTTAGGTTTACTTCTGGGAAGTTAATGAAATAAGGGTAAAGTCGAGAAAAAGGGGTGGCCATTCAAAAGACATACGATTGGTATTTGAATTGCTCCGAAGGTATCAACTAATGATAAACCCATTGAAATGTGGCCTTAGGTTTACTTCTGGGAAGTTTCTTGACTTCATCATGTGACATCAAGAGATTAAGATTTACCAAGATAAAGTTTATGTAATCTTAAAAATGCATGAGCCTTGAGACATTCATGAATTAAAATGCCTTCAAGGAAAGCTAGCTTACCTAAGGAGGTTCATCTCAAATCTAGCTTAAAGATATCAACAATTTGATCATCTTATGAAGAAATGCGTTCCTTTTAGGTGGCAACAAACATGTAGCGAAGCCTTTGATAATATCGAAGCATATCTAGTGAAGCCTTTAGTTCTACCAACCCCCATACCTAAAATGTCATTGATATTTTACATTGCAGCACAAGAAAGGTCCTAAGAAGCCCTATTAGCTCAAGAAAATAGTGAAGGCAATGCAAACTCCCTCTACCACCTGAGTAGAATGATGATGCCTAATGCACTAAATTATTTACCAATCAAAAAATTATGTTTGCTCTACTAGTCTTCTCAATTCAGAAGATGAAGCACTATTTTCAAGCTCATATCATTCCCCTACTTTTTAAAGCAAATATCATCAAGTCTTTCACGTCAAAACTAGTCCTTAACGAACGATTGATAGGATAGTACCTTCAATTTCAATAGTTTGAGGTTGTGTTTGTGTCTCAAAAGGTTGTAAAGGGACAAATATTAGCAGACTTCTTAGCAGAATATCCAATACCAAATGATTGGAAGTTAACTAATGAGCTTCCTCATGATGATACTATGGCCATCAAAATAAAACTCCTTGGAAAATGTACTTTGATGGGATTGTACATCATGGCAAAGTTGGCGCTGGCTTGTTGTTTGTTACTTTATGAGCAGAGATCTTTCCATTCTCCTTTATATTGAAACAACGTTGCTCCAATAATGTTGTAGAATATCAAGTAGTAATACTTGATGCCTTACTTCTCTAGCTTCAACTCTAACTCATCCCGATAATATGCAAGGTACTATTTGCCAAAAATTGATAGTATCATCACTGAATGTAAATGAATATATGGAGGGTGATCTTGAGCACCTCTTCATTATTTCTGAAGTCAACAAAGAAGATTGATGACAAGTTATTACTGACTATTTGTGTTATGGGATCCCCTAGAAGATACAAGAAGAAGAAATAACATTTGTTATTATATGCCTCATTTTCTTTACTATAAGGAAACGTTATATAAAAGATCATTTGAGGGACTACTACTTTGATTATTTTGGAGAGAAAGAAGTAGTCCAAAATATATGAGAAGCACATTAAGTAGTATGTAGATCATAATAATTTGGACCAAAGCTCCACTTTTACGTAAAGAGAATGGGGTGTTATAGGCCAACCATTGTGAAATATTGCTTAGACCATGCTCAAAGGTGCAAGACTTTCTAATTTCATGCAAACTTCATACATTAACCTCTTGAAGTTGTACACCCAATTATTGCATCTTGTCCATTCGATGCATGGGGATTATATGTTATTGTACCACTACCAAAATCTTCTAGTGTACACCTATATATCATGGTCGTAACTGATTACTTCTCAAAATGAGTTGTAACTATCGCTCTCGAAGAAGAAAAGTAGGGGAATAGTGCAAACTTTATTCTAATGAATATTATTTATAATTTTGGCATTCCTTGATACATAATAACCGACAATGGAAAGCCATTTGATAACAAAATGATGAATAAGATTTGTGATTTCCTTGGCTTCAAGCAGTGCAAATCTTTTATGTATCATGCTACCCGAAATTGTCTGGATGAATCATTCAATAATACTCTATGTAATCTCTTGATGTAAGAAGTCTCTAAGTCAAAATAAGACTAGAATGAAAGAATGGAAGTAGCGTTGTGGGCATATAGGACAAAATATTACGCACTGACTCAAGCAACCACATATTCACTTGCTTTTAGAGTTGAAGCAGTCCTACCACTTGAGTGCGTAACCTTCCTTGAGACATTCTATTCAAGAGGAGCTTACTAAAGAAGAAAATGCTTAACCATGTCTAACTTTGTTAGAGGAGCTTGATGAAATGATGCTCGACGCTCAATAAAACCTTAAATGTTACCAAGTCCGTCTATCGTGTGCTTTTAATAAAAAGGTTTATTTGATGTACTTTCAAGTTGGAGACTAAGTCCTTATAATAACAAGACCCATTATCACTTCTCATAAGTCTAGGGAAAAAACCACGTTGATGTGGGATGAACCATATGTAGTACAAGAAGTGTATTCAAATAGTTCTACACATTTTTTGATGCAGATGGCATAATGATTGGTCATATAAACAGAAATTTCGTCAAGAGGTACTACCCTTGAGATGATTCTCCTTAATGTAAAAGCATAAACCGCATTATCTTGGCTTGCAACCGTATAAATTTTGCACGAAACCCAAAAAAATACCCGCTCTTTCATAACTACATCGTGACTTGATCTTCTTCATTGAGTTATGTAGGCTCTTAGAATTATGTTCTAAGTTCAATTACATTAGTAAAAAAAACCACATGTCCCCACTTAATCTCTTATATGAGAATTAAAGCTATAAGTACCCCTTTCATCAAACTTCAGATTTATGCTAAATGGTGAGGACTTGATGGGGGCAAACCCCGATGAAATATGAGCTTTCTCAAAAATATAGTTGAAGCCTTCAAATTCATCAAACCTATAGTTTAAATCACAAACTAAGAAAGTATGCAAGTAAACATCTTCTAATTCTTCAAGTATTCATATTAAGATCTCAAATCCATCAAACATGCAAATTAAAGCCTTTAAATTCTAAAGTTTGCAAAACAAATTCTCAAATCAACCAAGTTTGCAAATTGAAGTCTTTAAATTCTTTAAATCTATAAGTTAACATCCCAAATCAACCAAGTATGCGAGTTTAAGTTTTCAAAAATCTTTACATGCAAGTTAAGATCTCAAATCAGCCAAGTACGTTGAGGTCTTCAAATTCTTTCAGCTCACAAGTTGGTATCTTAAATTGACAAAGTATGTAAATCAAAGTCTTCAAAATTCTTCAAGTTTGCAGGTTGAAGTCTCAAATTAGCCAGGTCCATAAGTTGAAGCCTTCAAATCCTCTAAGTCTTCAAATTGATGTTTAAAATCCACCATGGTTCTTCAAAGCCACTAAGTGTGCGAACTTTAAGAAAATCTTCAAAGTTTGCAAGTTGAAGTCTTCAAGTTAAGGTTTTAGCTTAATCATGTCTACAAAGCATCGATCCTGAAAGTTTAAATCTTTAAGCCTCGACCTTTCTTAGGATGGGAATGCATATCCATTCCTTTTCACCAGAAGAATATTTTCAAATTGTGTTTCTTCTGGTGTGAATGTGTTCCCAATCCTTTTCATTATAAGAACATCTTTAAATTGTCATTCATAAGGTGGGAATGTGTATCCATTCCTTTTCACCTTAAGTACATCTTCAAATTGCCTATCTTAAGGTGGAAATGTGTATCCATTACTTTTCACCATAAGAACATCTTCAATTGTCTTTTTTAAGGTGGAAATACGTATCCATTCCTTTTCACCATATCAATTATCATGAAATTACCTTTCTTAGGGTGGAAATGTGTATTGACTCCTTTGTGCCATAAGAATTACCATGAAATTATATTTTCTTAAGACGGGAATGTATATCCATTCCCTTGCACGATAAGAATTACCATGAAATTACCTTTCTTAATGCAGGAATGCATATCAATTTATTTGTGCCATAGAATTACCATGAAATTACCTTCTCTGAAAGTGTGAATTTGTATCCATTCATTTTCATCATAAGAATATCTTCAAATCATCTTTCTTTAAGGTGGGAATGTGTACCCATTCCTTTTCACCATAAGTATATCTTAAAATTGACTTTCTTAAGGTGGGGAGGCATAACCATCCTTTCATACCTCAAGATTAAATTCTTGTGTTGTGATAAAGCCTGCCATTATATGGTATCCACAATATATTGCTTGTGTTGACCTAAAAATGTAGGGTTGAAACGAGAAGAGAATGCATAAAAAAGGCGGAGAAGAAATTACCTGTAAAAATATTTTTCAAACGTCAAGACAGATTCGACAGTATACAACTTTCAAAATCAGTGCTCATGGATAAAAAAAATATTTATGACACTATTTATAGAGATACTAGATAGGTGAAGAATTGAACTGGCCCAATACTAGTTAGGTGTCCCAATTACTATGAAGAAGGCCAAAGGGACAAAGACGAAAGCCTTGAAAGGAAAAAAGAGTAATTAAACTCCTAAAAGGAGTAAAATTCGTCCACAGATTACTTAAACTCCTAAATGGAGTAAACTCCATCCAAGGCAATCAGAAAAGCAACATTCAGTTGCGTTGAAGTCAAAATAACTATATTGCAAGTTAAAGCAACATTTAATGCTTGAAATTTTTGTTCAACAAAAAACATGAACAATATATATATGTATGTGTATACACAGACACACACAAATATATATATGAAATTAATACTTTAAGTCTAGTCTAAAAAAATATAAATTTCGGCAAAACTTAAAATACGGGACAATTGTAATCATATAAAATTTATTTAAATAAAAATTTTATAAAATAATTTGAATTATGTTAAGTTCAAAATATATTAGTCCAAAATAAATATTGAGGATTAATATGATTGCGTTAATTATTTAAATCTCATAAAATATGAATTTAATTAAAAGCCCAAATTCATTTATTTGGGCTAAAATTCATTTATTTGGGCTACAAAAGATGACCCACTTTATCAGGCTCAATATTCTCTCATCCAAGAGGCCCACTTGATGTCACGTGTCGGAAGACATTCCATGACAAGCCAAACAAAGAAGACAATAGGATCTTGCATGTGTCAAAAAACATGGCATTTCTATCTGAATCAAAGACAAATAAAAATGTACCATATCTACAAGTGATGTGTTCCTACCAATCACTTTTTCTGCTTATGTCACTTAAATTTGATTGGCTTAAGGAAAGCCTGATCTATCATAACTCCTCTATTCTACAAATACGTATAGGGTCCTCATAATTCAAAATTCACATACAAGTATTCTAACAAGATGACAGAGAGAGCTCGTGGATCAAAGCGGCAGATTTCTCTACAAGCAACAAGTTCAACAATTTAAGCAATCAGACATCCAAGTTCAAGAACGCATCAAGATAAAGAACACTGAGTTCAAGAAAATCCCAAAAGCCCTTGAATTCAAGTATAAGTCAAGAACTTCTATATCAAGTTCAACATCAAGTCTACATCAAATTCACGAATCAAGATCAATACAATCTAGTTTAAGAACAAGCCCAAAAGCCCTTGAATTCAAGTACAAGTCAAGATCAAGTTTTACTAGATTGAAGATCAATTTATGTAGTCCTTGAATGTATATTTGAAAAGGTAAATTATAGGATTCTTAGCGATTGTAGACCTCACACCTTGAAATAAAATGCTATGACTATTACAATATTTTCGTTTCGTGATTATTATTTTCTCAACTTGAATTTTATTATCATATAAAAGGCCTCGAATTTTTATCAAGAATAAAATATTTATTAGTTTGATCATAGAAAAATTGATTATTCATGATAATAGTACATTTTGTAATAATAAATCATATTATTTCAATTATTTAATCCCATACCAATAAAATTATTTTATTTTCTTACTATAACACCAGGTAAAATTACCAAAATACCCCTAGATGAGAGATGCTGATCATGCCCAAGTTACACCTCTCTTTTGGAGGATAAAACTGTTGTTGTCAAATATAAAACCTAAACAAAATTAGGGTTGAATCCTACAAAGAATATGTAGACTCACAACGAATTCACTAATATGCAATTCAAGTAATTAGCAACTCAATTCCCTCAGAGGGAGGTTTGAAATGTTTAACAAGAAAATAAATAAAACCAACTAAATAAAGAGATATTCAATAATGGGGAGAAACTTGAGAATTGTGTTCCCCATGCTTCACTAACTCATCCCTGGATAATCTAATTCTCGACTGAAATGCCACAAAAATGCCCCAAAAATGTACTTTGAAAATGCCCATAATTGTAATTTCCATACATCTCCAAATTCATGCATGATATAAAAAATCTAGCTTCATATTCTTGATCAAAGGAAAAAATTGAGTGAGAAATGAGTATAACCTCAATTTTAGAGGACCAGTAGAAAATTTTCATTTTTTCCAAATTTTCAATCTCCAGTAGGGGTCCGCGACGCCTTTGTGATGCAGACCCGTAGTGGAGGTGTGTTTGGACTTCCTTAATTTTTTCTATTTCAGCCTAAAACATTGGGGTACTTGCCCCATGCCTACCTGTACATTAAAACACCTATACTTAGCCATTTTTCAACTCTATATCACATGTCTACCTATTTCAAATTTATATTATGAGATGGTTTGTCTATTGTGACTATGCATGTTTTGGGCTATGAATCTATGATCTATTATGAGATTTGATAATGAATTTCAAGATATCTTATATGGGGGTTTTACTATGTGTTAGTGGGTTGATTTACATTATTTTTTTCGCCCATTACTTCACTCTTGAGTTGCATATTTTTGAACTAGCATTGCACACCCGCTAAGTGTTTGATAAGATATCTTGACAAGGATTCTTGAGCTATTGATGATCTATTGCATAGATTATGATTCAAGTGAATATATGATGATTAAAGGATTGTATGCATTGAATGCATGACAATATCTATAGTGTCACAAATTGACCACACCTCATTGGAGGGTGACATGCCCAATCACCTTGTTGGGGGGGTGACATGGCTTGACCACCTCATCGGTGGGTGTGATGCCCTTACTACCACATCAAGGGTATGTGCCTTGATTACCTCATCGGGGTGTGACATGCCCATACAACCACGTCAAATAGTATTTACCTTGACTACCTCGTCAGGGGGTGACATGCCTATACTACCACATTGAGGGGTAGGTACCTCAATCACCTTCCAAGGGGCTGACATGACTTGGATTCCGAGTAATAGTTGCTTGGTCTATGACTATGGTCTTCTCCCACACATGCATTATAATCTATACAAGATATATGATTTGGAAGAATGTTTTACTTCAAGCATTGATCATGCATACCATATTAATATTATACTTATCCATTGCGTATGATTATGCATTTTGAATATATTGGCTTATGTCTTGCTGCATTGCATCCTACATAGTTAGTACATTCAAACATACTAATGGATACGCTATGCCTACATGATGTTATCATGTAGGAACTGGAGCACCTCACGATTATCCTCCACATGGATAGTGTCGGCATCTTGAAGATAAACTTTGGTGAGTCCTCATGTCCAGGGACACTAGCTATGCTACTCTTGCTTTTATTATCTCTTTATGTTGAACATTTGATACCATGAGGGTGAGCCCAAAAAGTGTCTTTGCCCCCGCCCAATATATGATAGAGGTGCTATTGGAAAAATTGATGTAATTATACTATGATCTTGACTCTCGAATGTTTTATGATCATCCATGACTTCCCTTAGTCCTATTTCCCTTCCTTATGTATCTTGTTGTTGATGTTTTGCTTCTATGATCAAGGATGTGTAATTGATATGCTAAGCGGCTTGTTTGGGATTCCTTCAGGTTTCTTATTCGCTGTGTCACGTCTAGGCCATATGCTTGGGTCATGAAAAACTTAGTATCAGAGTACTAGGTTGTTAATGGTCCTCGGAATCCAACACACCACATTGATTAGAGTCTTATTCATGGTTGTGAAATGCACCACAACAATGAGTATGAAACTACGAGGTGTTTTAGGAAATGTTTCCCTTCTTCATGATCTATGTTGTGCTTTAGGAAAGGTTTTCGCGCCCATGGCGCGATGCGCCAAATGCGCACCTCAATGTATTTTTTGCCCATTTTTGACTTCGGTCCAGGACTTTTAAGTCTTGGGCCTAAGTGCTCCCAAATGTGAAATTACCTATACTTAGTAATTTTTCACTCTCATATCATTCTAAATATTCCCCAATACTCATTTAAACACTTCGCCAATATTTCATCTCCTAAATTCAAGTCCCAAAACCCTCTCCAGATCTTAAGGAATTCAACCAAGCTTCAAATTTCCATCTCCAACAGTCATCACGTTCATTTCTTAAGCTAAGGTAGGTAGCTTTCTTTCATGGGTTCCTTTCACCCATGATGCCAAGCATCTTTTTATCCTAAATTGTGTGATTCTAAGTTTATTTACAAATAGGTCATATTTATTATGAAAAATCACTTCATAAAATGTTGTGTCTATGAAATTGTCACTGTTTTACTATGTTTTAGATGATGAATCTAAGATCTAATGTGAGATTTGATGAAGGTTTTTAATATATATTACTTGAGAGTGTTACCAAGTATGTATTAATGGTTCTACATTGAATTTTATATCACAATAACACTGTTGAGTTGCATGGTTTTACACTAGTATTACACACCCTCTAAGTGTTTGATAAAATATCTGGTTTTGGGTTCTTGATGTATTGAAGGTACAATATATGTAGTATGAGAGGAATGACTAATGTTGATGAAACATTGATGAAATAAAGATGAAATGAATGTATGTATATGGTATTATCTATATAGTGTCTAAATGTGACCATGCCTTGCTCAAGGATTATGCACTGGGTAACTGTGTTAATGGGTTCGTACCTTCATAACAATGTCAAGGAGTTTGTACCTTGATAACCATATCGGGGGGTTTGTACCTCAGTCACCATGGGTGTTAGGGTGTGATGATCCACCAATCATGTCGTGGAGTTTGTACCTTTGAAACCATGTTGGGGGGTTGTACTCCTATCGTTACGGGTGGTAGGGTGCAATGATCCACCAACCAATTGAAGGGGTTTGTACCTCAATCACCAAGGGTAGTTGGCTGCGATGATCCACCAATATGATAGTGGTCTCTTCTTACACGTGTATTATGTTCTATGTAAGCATATTTTATGTAAGCATTAATCATACATGTTATCTTGCTATTATGCTACCCATTGAGAATTATTATGCATTTTGCCTATGGTGTCTATCTATTGCTACATTGCATCCTACATACTTAGTTCATTCAAACGTACTAATGCATAATCTATTCCTACATGATGTCATCATGTAGGAACCGAGGGATGTTCCTTAGGATCTCTTGCTATGCATTAAGACTATCTGTTTATTTATGTATTGATTAAGAGGGTGTGCCCAATTTTTTGTCGTGGCCCCTTCTCTTATCTGTTTAGTAGAGGTTTTGTTGGATATGTTATGTATCTATGTTATAAGCCTTGACTCTCTTGTTTTTTGATGATATAATATGGAAGTTCGCCCTTAGCCCTAATTCCTTGCTTATGCTTATCTCTTATTGTCATTTTAATTGTTTCTGTGACCAAAGATGTGTAATGATATGGGTTTCTTTGGGTTCCCCTTTTGCCAGTCACATCTAAGTCGTAAGCTTGCATCATGACAAACTTGGTATCAGAGTATTAGGTTGTTAGATCCTCAGAATCCAACACACCATGTTAATTAGAGTCTTATTCATAGTAGTGTTGTGCATCATAACTGTGAGTAGGAGGCTATGAGACATTTTAGGAAATGCTTCACTTCTTCATGTTCTAAGTTGTGCTATAAAGTTGAAGTAAATTTTCACCCTTAACGATTGTTCTTTGCTATGCTAGATCATGCCTAACGCAAGAGGAAGACGAGCCTGCACACCTGATGAGCAATCGACCAATGGAGAGCTTAAGGATACTCTCACTTTGCTTGAACAAGTTATGTCTAATCAAGACAATCAAGCAGTTCAAGCCCCTCATGCTCTTACCTCGCATCTCGGGTTAGAGACTTCATGAGAATGAACCTCCTAGAATTCCATGGGACAAAGATGAGTGAGAACCCTCAAGAGTTCATTGATGAGGTCTATAAGATTTTGTCTACCATGGGTGTGAGGTCAGTGGATATGACGGAGTTGCCGTCCTACCAACTCAAGGGGGTAGCTCAAATATTGTACAACCAATGGAAGGAAGAGAAGGGAGTCAACTATGTGGTTTTTTGGGAGGAGTTTAAGGTGGCTTTCCTTGATCTTGGTTTTCCCACTTAAATTTAGGAAAGCTAAGTTTGTGGAGTCTATGAATTTGAGAGAAGGGTCTACAAGTGTGAGCGAGTATACCCTCATGTTCAACCAACTTTTGAAATATGCTCCGTATTTGGTGGCTGACTCAAGATCTAGGATGAATAAATTTTGATGGGTGTTTTCGACTTAGTTCATGAGGAGTGCCGGTCTGCCATGTTGATTAATGTCATGGACTTGTCATGTTTGATGACATATGCCGAGTAAATGGAAGACGAGAAATTTTGAAAAATAAGGGTCCATGATTCTAAGAGGACCCGTTTTGACAGCAAGGGTCTTCTCATGTTTCTAATAGGAGTTTGCAAATGACTTCCCAAGAACATAAGGTGTTGGTGGTGTGGTTCCTAATGAGGTGGTCCATGCTTGAGAGATACTAATGCCTGCTGTGGCTGTGGGGAAGTGGGTCACAAAAAGGTGGATTTCCCTCGAAATCACAATAAGGGCAAGGAGGTTCATCCACAAGGTGTTAATGTTGTTCATTTAGGGAGAGGTGGTGGTGAGCTATAGAACTACAACACATTTGAGGCCCAAAATGGGATTTTATTGCTATTAATATGAGATTTTATGGTTTTTATGTGTTTTTGTGTTGTTCTTGTAGAAAGATAAGTTGGCATGATTTTGAAAAAAGTTGTAGATTGTGCTGAATCCTAGGATATATCGGCTCAAGCTACGAGTTGTAGGGTGTGTCGTAGCAAGATACAGAGACCAAAAACTTAGAAATATGCTAAGTAGAGGTCAACTCTACGAGACCATCGTATATGTGGGCTCACAGCAGGAATCAGAGAGACAAAATATTTGACCAAAAAGTAAAGAAATACACTACGAGAGGAGCATATGAGTCATAGCCAAAGCAACAACTCATATCAGTGGGTATACCAGTTGAGTCCAAGATGCCAAGAATCTGATACAAGACCCCGACTATGACTCATAGGTTACCCTACGAGTCGTACCTGCGGCACCTACCAGCTTCCAACTGTCTTTTCTGTATTTTTTAGGGTTTGTATGTAAACACTATAAATACATTATGTAAGGGATTTATTACGAGATTCCAGACTTTAGAACATAAAATCTGCCTTTGAATATTCTCTCAAGAATATTTTATGGTTTTAGCATAGTTTACCATTTTCTCTTGAAAAAACTATTTTGGGGATTGCAAATCTTGCTTTGTACTCATTTTCAATCTATCAATCTTTTGGATTTGCAACTTGTGGTGTCTACACTTTTCATTATTTTTGGTAAAATTCTCAACTATGTCTTGTATTTGCATTTTTGTTGATTTTGCCTTAGCCATGAGGAGGTAAGCACCCACAACTTGGGGTTGTGGGAACCATGGGTAGTTGACTTGGTATGACCTAGGTTTATTGCATTTCTTTGATTGGGGTTTTCCATGTATTATCTATTTCTTTTCATATTGGTTATTGCTTGGTGGTGGCCAACACCAAATCTCGCCTACTATCATGAACCCATCCAAGGTAGTGACGAATAGGAAAAAGGGAATAGACGACAGGTTTTGATTGATGTGTTCTCGTCTAATCAACCAAGCCTGACCAAGGGGAAGTTGACTGGGATAATAGGTAACGATTAGTTGGCATGCCATGGTGGCTGACCAAGTGTCATGGTAAAATTCAATCTTCATCTTCACAAAAGGGTTGGAAGAACCTAAATTACCTTCCTACATGCGAATCTCCAATTGCAGTTATGTTATCTAGTGAAATCGATTCAACGAGACAGGGGAACACAATTCCCAAGTTGTCCATAAGATTGAATGTTTCTTCAGATTATAGTGTAGTATTTGTTTTACTTTATTTTTGAATCACAACCTCCCTCCCATTTGGAGATTATAGTTACGAGTGCTTGAAATGATTAGTAGTAACGTCTTATAGTCAAGCCCTATATTCCCTATCGATTCGACCCTGACCTCAATTTGGGTTAATTGCTGACAGCAACTATATTATTATTGGAGCATGAAAATCATCAAAAATTATGCCCTTTTTGTTGGATAAAGAGTTGGCCAGACACAGGTTGCTATGGATACACGGCAAATGGGCAAGTATGCCCTTTCATAGTCCGTAAGTTTTATCTAGCGTATCTTGCTACACTCTGCCGGAGATTACCAAAAAATAAGAAGTAAATCGAGTAGTCGAGGTTATGGGTGGTGCCAATTCGGGGTAGGAGAGTTCTTACTTTAGAGGAGACCATTCAACTGATCTAGGTTGGGCCCACTTACAGAGTGCCTCAACCTACTGTAGATATGGGGGCGCTTTGATAAGATAAGGAGAGTAGTGATTGGAAAGGACATTGGGGCCAGGATAGAGCTTCTACGATGGATTGCTAGCTAGATTTCTGAGGAGGACTTCGAGCCCACATGGGTTACAAACCACGCAGATGCTATTTTGAAAGCTCACCTCTCTTACCAGGCCAAGTTTTGGTGGTCCATTATCCATTGGCATATCCGGCCCACTTTCACAGATAATGTAATCACCTTGGAGCGGGCTGTGTTATTAGCCAGCATTTTAGCTGGTTATGAGATATACTGGGCTCAGATTATCTCAGAGAAAATCCATGAGGTAGCCGTTTGGATGAACACCTCACTGCCATTTCCTATTTTGATTCATCATCTGTGCAGTGCAGCAGATATTCCCATTGACCCCCATCAGGACCGGCACAAAGAGGCTACATGCATGATAGATCCTAGCTTGATAAAGCTTGATGAGAACCCGGTGGCCTTACAACGAGCAGCCCCTCCTATTCCAGAATCATTCTTAGTAGAGTCTCCGACTTAGAGTGCACCTCCAATTGCTACCCACACCACTACAGCTGCTATAGAGCCTACACCAGTTGTGGAGATCGAGTCCATGGCATCCTTCAGTACTCTAGCACCAGCTACAGCTACATTAGAAGTTGATTCTCTTACTTCTGTTGTTGCTTTTAAGGCATTATTACATAGGGTAGCTGTGATGGAGTCCAAACTTCAGGCTTTATTTGCACGGGTCAAACCTTGGGTTGACCAGAACGTATAGGATTCAGAGGAGAGGATGAACGCATTCGCCCATGATCTGGTAGATGAGAGAGTTAGAGCAGTGGATACTCGAGTAGATTCTTTCGAGGCGAGAATCCAGTAGAGACTTGTGGGTGCTAGGCTTGTTGACACTAGTGCGTTGACTGAGGAGTTGGCCAAATTTAAGGTTGAGTTATTATAGATGTTGGAAGCTCTTGTTGCAGTCCCGGAGGTGGAATTAGGGGGCGATGAGGCGTTTGATTGGCTAGCTGACCATCCCTACATCCATGGGAAGAGGTCCCTTTAACATGATCATGATCAGAGCTGACTTAGATGAGGCTGAGACTAGAGGAGGAGCCCATACCTGAGGCAGTGGTGTAGGAATCGCTATTGTCGGTGGCTATTCAGATAGATCGGGAGCACCACACCCCACATGGGGAGAGTAGCTCAGGTAATGCTGCGAAGGAGATGGTGCGTAGGACCCCACAGACCAGCCAGAGACCGGTGGTTGATGCACTATGATGTTTGATTTCTTTTGACCCTAACTCTTGTTTTTCCATCATGGATACATTGTTCTATTGTTAGTCGATCTTTTCATTATGTTGGTTTTTGGATGTGGTTAAATATTTTCATGTTTGATGTTAGTTTTACTTCTATTTTCGATGTTAGTTCTTGGTTTTTAATCTATGTATGTATATATTTCTATATTATCATGTTTTGTTTTCGTTCTTGTCTTTACTTTTAGGAAAAAGTATCCTACTTTTGTGGGGTGTGGGATGTTATGGATTAATTTGAATTTTGAGTAACCTCGAGTCCATAACTTCCCCTTATTTTTATCCCAAAGTTTTCTTGCCATGTTTCTTTTTCCTTGTGGATGTTTAATTTTCTGTTGAATCAACATGTTTAGGTAGTGTAGATAATATGTAAATTTGTAGTAGTATTATCTATTAGTATATACATAGTCTTTGGATGTTTTTTTAATGTTTTGATAAAAATTTGGGTACCTTCAAAAAGTTCTTTGAGATTGTGATTATTGAAACATTCATGTATGTTGGGTATCTGGTAATGTTTGTTCTGATAATGTGAAGGTAAACTGAGGCTTGAAGCATGACGTGTGAGTCTATACTTGATTGTGGGTGCAACGCCATGTATGTTATGAGCTTATTTTGTTGCATTTATGCATCTTGTATAGCCTCAGAATTTGCCTTGTTACACTAAAATACGTTTGATGATGTGGTTGATTTGGAAAGGATCTTAGGCATTTGTTCTTTGAGTGAACCCACTATTAGCATAAATGACCCACCAATTGAGTGAGTGAATCCCTTGTTCCAAATTTTTGAGCTTTTCATGTACTCATTCTTTCTTGACACCTTGCTAGCCTAACCTTTTTTGATGAAATACCTTGATATTGGCCCTAGTCTATCCTTGGACATGTGAACCTTAATTGAGGCTAAAAGCATAAATTGAGGGTGGCTACAAGTTGTGGCCCTAGTTTGAGGAATAGATATTGTGTACTTCACCTCAAGCTAAAAGCCTAAGTTGAGGATGGCCCTTGTTGTGCTACAGTAATGACAATAAGGTGGTCAATTGGGAAATAAAGAAAGAAATAAAATATCATGAGCCGAGTGAAGAAAAAGAAAAGAAAAGTACCTTGAATTAAAAAAAAGTAGCAAGAATTGAGTTTAGAAATACGATACAACTGAAAATTTTAAAGAAAGCACTCGAGAAAAGTTTGAAACAGGAGAATGAGGGTGGATTTAATAAAAAAGTTGGGTTATGACAACAAAAAGTGTTGGTAAACATTGTTCAAGGATAACTTTTAGTCACTACTTGCCCAAAATGCCATACCAAAGCCCCCTGAACCTATGTTGCAAGCCCATAAGTCCTAAAGTGATCTAAATCCACCTTATTACCAAGTCAGAAGATGAGTATAGAGGCAAGCCTATGGTGTTAGTCAATATGCATGAATTTCAATTGTGAGAGTGAGAATGTTTCCTCAGTCCCTGAATTCTTAATGCTTCTTGAGTGAGTAAGAGGGACTTCTTTTCTATGAGGGAATTTGCACTACTTGATTAGCACATGGTTGCACCAGTGACTATGGATGGTTATTGCTCCTTACCTTTTCATAGCTTGGTTGCCAAATTCGTCATCATGTTTCGTTGTGCTCAGTAACTTTGCAATCTGGTTTTTTAAATGATAGTTGGGTCCCTGGATTAAAGTGAATGTTGTATATGCCATTGTTATAGCTGCTATGTATTTTGCTTTGTCTGCACAGATTGAGTCATCCCTTGAGGACAAGCAACAATTCTAAATTGAGAGTATTGATGTGCTGCCAAAATACATCACATTTGTGGATCAAAACAAAGGATTTTGTAAGTTCTTTATGCGAATTTTTATGGTTTATATGTGTTTTTGTGTTGTTCTTGCAAAAAAGTTAGGTTGTCATGATCTTGAAGAGAAGTTGTAGATTTTGCTGAATCATAGGTTGTATGAGCTAACCTACGAATCATGGCCCAAGATACGAGTCGTAGGGTGTGTCGTAGCAACAAACAAAGACCAAAAACTCAGAAATCTTCTAAGTAGAGTTCAACGGAATGAGGCCATCCTATGAGTCATAAGTTGCACTGCGGCTTTTAAAGTTGGACTCGTAGCAGGAACTAGAGAGCTAAAGTGTTGGACTAAAAACTGAAGCCCTAGACTACGAGAGGAGCATAAGAGCCATAGCCCAAGAAACAACTCGTACCAGTGGGTCGTACCAGTTGAGTCCAAGATGCCAAAAACCTGATACGAGATCCCGACTACGACTCGTAGGTCACCTTACGAGTCTACTAGTCATACGTATGAGACATACCAATCGTCTTTTCTGTGTTATTTTTAGAGTTTGTATGTAAACACTATAAATACATTAAGTTAGCATATTATTACGAGATTCCAGACTTTAGAACATAGAATTTGCCTTTGAATATTCTCTCAAGAATCTTTTAGGTTTATAACTTAGTTTACCATTTTCTCTTGGAAAACCCATTTTGGGGATTGCAAATCTTGCTTTGTACTAATTGTCAAACTTTCAAGCTTTTGGGTTTGCAACTTATGGTGTCTACACTTTTCATTGCTTTTGGTAAAATTATCAACTATGTCTTGTATTTGTATTTTTGTTGGTTTTGCCTAAGCCATGAGTAGCTAAGCACTCACAACCTTGGGTTGTGGGAACCATGGGTAGTCGACTTGGTATGACCTAGGTTTATTGCATTTCTATGTTCGGGGTTTTGCATGAATTATCAATTTCTCTTCATATTAGTTGTTGTTTGGTGGTGGCCAACACCAAACCCCGCCTACTATCACGATCACGACCAAAGTAGTGACGAATAGGAAAAGGAAAATAGATGATAGGATTCGATTGATGTGTTCTCATCTAATCAACCAAACCTGACTAAGGGGATGTTAATTGGGATAATAGGTAAAGGTTAGTTGGCACGCCATGGTGAAATTTAACCTGCACCTTCACAAGAGGTCTAGAAGAACCTAGGTTACCATCCTGCATGCGAATCTCTAATTGTAGTTATGTTACTTAGGGAAATCGAGTCCACGAGCCTTGGGGATCACAATTCCCAAGTTGTTCCTAAAATTGAGTGTTTCCTCGCATTATAGTATAGAGTTTATTTTACTTTGTTTTTAAATCACAAACCCCCCTCTTCTTATTTGGACATTGTAGTTATGAATGCTCGAAAAGATTAGTAATGAAATCTTATAGTCAAGCGTTGTATTACTTATGGATTCGACCCTGCCCTCCGATTAGGTTAATTGCTGGTAATGATCGCATTCTTATTGGAGCGTGAACATCATCAGGAGGCCGACAAGATGGTGCCCCAATGTACAATAGGTTTTATGCTTTCCATGGGAGGCAAGGGGTTGATGAGGTCTTCGATGTTATTACCGGTGTGATAAAAATATTTGACTTTGATGTGTATGCATTGATTGATCTAAGTGCCACTCTTTCTTTTGTTACCCCCTTTGTTGCCAAAAAGTTCCATGTTGACCCCGAGTTGTTCTGTAAGTCATATGAGGTATCTACTCCTATTGGTGCATCTATTATTGCTACGAAATTCTATAGTAATTGTCCTATTTGCATCTTACATAAAATTTTGCCTTGTAATTTTGTTGAGTTAGACATGGTTGATTTTGATGTTATTCTTGGGATGAATTGGTTGCATGTATATTATGCTTTTATTGATTGTTGAACACATAAAGTCAAATTCCAATTTCCAAATGAGCCTGTTCTTGAGTGGGAGAGTCATGATGTGGTGGTCAACGATAGGTTCATCTCTTGCATTAAAGCCCGTAAATTGACCTCTATGGGGTGTCTTTATCATCTTGTGAGGGTTAGGGATGTGGAGTCCAAGGTTCGTCCCACAGAGTCAGTTCCGGTTGTAAATATGTTTCTTGATGTCTTTCCAAATGATCTTCCCGTGTTCCTCTCGAAAGAGAAATAGACTTTCATATAGACTTGTCCCCAATACTTAATCAATTTCATTACCGTATGGCCTTGGCTGAGTTAAAGAACCAATTAAGGTAATTGTTGGAGAAGCGATTGATTAGGCATATCTAAACCCCTTTGGTAGACTGGTGTTATTTGTGAAGAAGAAGGATGGGTCCCTTGAATGTGTTTTGACTAATGGTAACTCAATAGGGTCACCAACAAGAATAAATATATTCTTCCAAGAATTGATGATTTGTTTGACCAATTTCAAAAGGATAGCCATTTCTCTAAGATTGATCATCGGTCCGGGTATCATCAAGTGAAGGTGAGGGATTGTGATATTCCCAAGACAACCTTTTGGACTAGGTATGGCCATTATAAGTTTGTTGCGATGTCTTTTGGATTGACTAATGCACCGGACATCTTCATAGACCTTAGGAATAGGGTTTTCAAACCCTACCTTGATTCATTTGTTGTGGTATTCATTGCTAATATTTTAATCTATTCTTGTAGTGAGGAGGAGAATAGGGCTCATTTAGGGGTTGTGTTGCAAAGTTTGAGGGAGGAGAAATTGTATGCTAAATATGAAAAGTGTAAATTTTGGTTGAAGGAGGATGCCTTCCTAGGACATATGGTGTCAGGGGATGGTATCAAGGTGAATACTACGAAGATCGATGTGATTAGAGTTTAGCCTAGACCATTGACCCTATCAGATATTAGGAGTTTCTTGGGCTTAGGGGGTTACTATCGGAGATTCGTGAATGGGTTCTCTTCTATAGCTTGTCCTATGAAAAAATTGACTCAAAAGAAGGCCCAATTTTTGTGGACCGATGAGTGTGAGAGGAGCTTCCAAACCTTGAGAATAAGCTTGTGTTTGTTCCTATATTGTCACTACCGGATGGTCTAGAGGGATTTTTTCTGTACTATGATGCTTGTAGAGTTGTGTTGGGTTGTGCTCTAATACAAAATGGTAAGGTCATAGCCTATGTTTCAAGGCAACTCAAGGTGCATGAAAAGAACTACCCTACCCATGAACTTGAACTAGCCACCGTGGTATTTGCATTAAAGATTTGGTGTCATTACTTATACAGGGTGCATGTTGATGTGTTTACCGATCATAAGAGCCTCCAATATATCTTCACTCAAAAAGATCTTAACTTGAGGCAAAGGAGATGGTTAGAACTTCTTAAGGACTATGATATGAGTGTGTATTATCATCCGGGTAATACTAATATGGTGGCGGATGCTTTGAGCAGGGTGTCTATGGGTAGCCTAGCTCATATTGATAGTGGTGATAAGGAGATAGCTAGTGAAATGCATCAGTTGGCCAGATTAGGGGTTATGTTAGAGGAGGTTAGTGACGGTGATTATTTTGTGGATGGTTCTAAGTCCTCGATCTTGACCCCTTCTTATTAGAATAGAAGGCCTTGGTGAAAGAGAGCAAGTGGAGGTTTTTTCTCAAGGGGAAGAAGGTGATCTTAGACACCAAGGTAGGTTGTGTGTACCTTGTGTTGGTGGCTTGATAGAAAGGATACTTGATGAGGTCCATAATTCTTCTTATTCTATCCACCCTGGTTCTACCAAAATGTAAAGGGATTTGAGTAATGTGTATTGTTAGGGTGGCATGAAGAGGGACATTGCCAAATTCATTTTCAGTTATCATAGTTGTCAACAAGTTAAAGCTGAATATCAAAGGCAGGATGACCTAACCCAAGACATAGAGATTCCTACTTAGAAGTGGGAGGTGATTAATATGGATTTTGTCGTTGGTTTGCCCAAAATTAGAAAAGGTTTTGATTCCATTTGAGTTATGGTTGATAGGAAGACAAAATCGACTCATTTACTACCCATTAAGACCATATATGGGGCTGAAGATTATGCAAGGTTGTACATCTATGACTTGGTGATGTTGCATGGCATTCTTTTGTTCATCATATCGGATTATGGTGTCCAATTTACTTCATATTTTTGGAGGTCCTTTCAAAAGGGTCTTGGTACAACAGTTAAGCTTAGTACGACCTTCCACCCTCAAACGGATGGCTAAGCCGAAAAGACTATCCAAACCCTTGAGGATATGCTTAGGGATTGTGTATTAGAGCTTAACGGTAGTTTGGATGATCAACCACCATTGATTGAGTTTGCCTACAGCAATAACGTCCATTCTAGCATCGATATGACTCCTTTTTAAGCTCTCTGTGGTAGACGTTTTAGATCATCGATGGGGTGGTTTGAGGTTTTTAAGGTGGGTTTTTTAGGACCAGATCTCATTGTGGAGGCTCCTGAGAAGGTTAGGATGATTATATAATGGTTTGAGATGACCCAAAATCATCAAAATTCTTACGCTGATGTGTGAAGATGGGAGCTCGAATTCAAAGTTGATTATTGGGTCTACTTGAAGGTGTCACCCATGAAGGGTATGATCTGGTTTAGTAAGAAGGGCAAGTTAAGCCCGAGATATGTGTGACCTTATAGGATGATGATAAGGGTTAGCAAGGTAGCTTATGAGTTGGAATTGCCTAGTGAAATGGATTTCGTTCATTCGGTGTTTCATCTATGTTTGTTGAGAAAACATGTGGGTGATCCGAATGCTATTGTACCTCTTGATGTTATGGGTGTTGTTGAAGATAATTTTACCTATGAAGAGGTTTCGGTTAAGATTTTGGATAGGCAAGTGACACTACAAGAAATAAGACTTTTAACGATCATTTCTTAATGAAGGAAAGTAAATCCTGTCATTATAAATACACTTATAGTGACCAATTTTTTTCGGTTGTTATAAATATATTTATAGCGACCAAATTTATTTTTTATCGTTATAAATATACTTATAGCAAGTAATATTTTTTTTCAGTCGTTATAAATATACTTATAGCGATCAAATATTTTTTCGATCGTTATAAATACACTTGTAATGACAAATTTATTCGGTTGTTAAAAATAAATTTTAATCCAATATTAATGAGGGGATAAGATTGATCATTAAAAAAATAATATCCCCATATATTAGTTAGTATAAAAATGTATTTTTATTAATAGAGTTCAAAGACATTAGACCAAATCATGTTATAGGTATAACAAGTGGCGTTTTATTGATCATTTCATCATTCTGATAAGAATCTTCCATCTTTTATAATTTTGGTTATTTCATAATAACAAAAGTT
>JAABOM020060080.1:0-47234 GCA_011800125.2 Solanum clarkiae
GAATCCGTGGATAATTCTTCGGACAAATGAGCTTGTGGTCGTCCTCCAGATGAGGAATGATTCTTTCTACCTCGGCCTCTATTACCACGCTCCCTGTGGAATTTCTCACGGAGATGGGGATGCAAAACAAAACACATATCCATTATATGACCTGGTTTTTGACAATGATCACAAAAAGGTCGAGGTCTGTCAGAAGTCGAAAATTTAGAAGTGTTGTGGGAGACAAGTGCTGAACATTCAGAAGTCACAGGGGGCATCATAATAGTAGATCGAGTCTCCTCGAATTGAATCATGAAAAAAGCCTCCTCTAGGGAAGGAAAAGGGACCCGGCCAAGAATCTAAGCTCGAAATGAATCATATACCAAATTTAATCCATATAGGAAATCATATACCCGCTCCTTCCATAGATCCAATTGAAAAGCGGCAAGCTCAAATACATTTGAGATTCAACAGGTGAGATAGGAATGCAGTTGTTGCCAAAGACGAACAAGTTCTGAATAATAAGCTGTTACAGAAAGATCACCCTGTAGAAGATCTCTAATTTTCTTCCTGATCTCAAAAGCCTATACATCATTGTTAGTCTAAGAAAAAAGGGTATCCAAAGCATCCCAAATTTCCTTAGTCATTTTGAGTTTCATAAATTGTGAGCAAATACTTGCTTCCATGGAGTGATAGAGCTAAGATTTAAGGACTGCATCTTTAGACATCCACTTGGCAGGACTCACCTCATGCTCGGATGTAGTAGTACCATCCAAATACCAGCAAGTTCATAAGCATGAATAGAGACCATAAAACTATCACTCCAAGTATCATAATTATGATCATTCAGTTTTTCAGTAGTTACTTGAAGGTTTGGGGTAAGACGAAGACCACTACCAACCATTGAAGTATTTGGCACACTAACTTTACTGGGTTCTTTAGCCATAATAAATTAGCCAGTATTATGTCAAGGCGGAAAAAATAACTGATCAACCATAAAGCCACAAATCCACAAATTTCTGATCAACAGTGACGATGAACAGTGACGAGGAACAGTGACGATGAACAATGTTGAACAGTGTCAAACAGTGCCGAACAGTGATGAACAGTGATGAACAGTACCTTATGGCTCTGATACCATGTAGAGAAAAACAAAGAGAAGAGGACACGAATGATTTACGAGGTTCGGCAAGTGGTGCCTGCATCCTTGGGCTAAAAGCTCTCTCAACTGTGTTATGAGAGGTATGGCATTACTTCAATATATACAAAATCTTGGGCTCCATACAAGGAAGAAAAATATTTTCAATGATTCTAAAAATCCCTATAATTAAGGAATTCCTATAATTAGGGATTCTAACAAATCCCTATAACTAAGAAATCCAACAATTAATGATGTAGAAGTTGTGCTTGATATCTGCCAATCCATGAAACACCTAGATGAATGCAAGAGCGAGGTGTGGACCCTCGATGATAGTTGATAGAGAATGATGACAAAGTCAAGCCACGATGTTTAATAAGGTGCTTCTTGGGAGGCAACCCAAGCATTTTACTAACTATTTGTTTGTTTGAGACTTACAGCGGTAGTAGTGGTTTGTTTTAAATTTAGAGAAAATAATGCAATTGTAATAATTTTAAGGATTTCTGTGCTTTGAGTCTTGGTTTGCAGGTAAGAAAATGGAAGAGTTGAAGATCTAGAAAAATTGATTGGGAGAAGCTCCTTCCAGTAGGCCTATGAGTCGTAGTCTTCACTATGACTCATAGTCATGCCTCATAGGGTGAAACACTGAGCATCTAAAGTTGGCACATACATTACGAGCCAATCTTACAATTTGTAGAATGTCCTATGAGTTGTAAGAGGGGTTTGTAGTGCCCAGGTATACAACAACAACAACATACCCAGTAAATCCCACAAGTGGGGTCTGGGGCCCAGGTATGATTTCTGAATTTTGGCTAAGTGTTAGGTCAGGTACGAGACCAAGACCTATGAGCCATAGGATGATCTATGACTCATAGTCGGGGTCTCGTAGCCTCAGTCTTAGGCATTTTAGAATCTAACTCAGTTTGTTCTAAAAGGGGGTCAAAATAATTTTTGACCCCAATTCCCAAATTTTCTAACCCTAAACACGATGTAAACAATTTACCATCCCGTGAATCCATCTCCGACAAAACTCTCAATGACCCACATCATTTTTCGGCAAGGATTTCGATGAAGTTAGCATTTTCTAGGGTTTCAGCATGGTTTTTGATTTCTTCCACTTTGGTTTATTCTCCAATCAATTGGTAAGCTCCTTGGTTAAATTTTGAAATATTTTGTGGTATATGAGTGTGAGCTTTGTTTAATCATATTAAATCATGCCACATAGTGATTCTTGAACTAGAATGTTAATTTAGGGTGTGTAAGCTTAGAAGAGTTGAGTTGTAAACTGAATTATGTGGGAATTCTTGAATAGGTGAGGATAAATGTGACATTTATGATTCATGGACTGTATTGTTTGATTATTTCCCACTTATGGTTTAACTTGTTATCGGAGTTGAAATTTAGATAGTATGGGTATGATTGCTTGTGTTTGAACATGTGAGTTGTGATTGAATCATTGTGAATGGTGATTACAGACCTTTGGAATATGATATGATTGCCAAGTGTTGGTTTGGAATGTGTTTTATGTTTGTTATTCTTGACAAATTGTAAAATTGATCTCAACTCCTAGGGTTAATGGCCGTATTGATTTTCCAATGTTAGTTTGGAGTTGAATATGTGTTGCTTTGCTCCCCCTTGTTTAAATGTATTGAAATTTGTTGATGGATTTGTGCCTTGAGTGAGAAATGAGTAGGTATTGCAGGAAGTTCTGTGCTTAGTTACGAGGCACTCTTACGACTCGTAAGTTCCTATATGAGTCATAGTGGTCCCTCGTAGCAAGTATCAGTAACTTGTAGTTCCTTCACATTCCTCATATAACACTCACATACGACTCGTAGTACCTGGTACGACTCGTAGTGTGGGTCTCGTAGACTTAGCTGAGTTTTGAAAATGTTTTTGGAACTAGGTACAAGACCAGGACTACGACTCATAGGCCATCCTACGAGTCATAATGGTGTCTTGTATCTGTGATCAGAAAGCGTTATTAAAGGCATAAATGGTTCTACGATGCTAATATACGACTCATAGGTCAACCGATGAGTCGTAACTGCACTCATACCTGCACATCTGCAGTTGCATCAGTTCTTGTTTTCCCTTCATTTAGTTTTTTTCTTTGTTAAGTGTTAAGTAAGTAAATTGTCTTAATGGTCATATAGATTGTTGGTTGTGTTGCAGATATCATGCCGCCCAAAGACAAGAGGGTTATCTAAACTTTCAGGCGGAGACTAGTGGATGTGTCTTTCGCAACTGAGAGATCCGAGGGCTCAGTTGAAGTCCACAAGGTCAGGATAGACCCTTTTGCCAATGTTCCTCAAACCCGATCCTGTACATCTCAGGAGCCTGTAGAACTTACAAGTTCCTCCCAGTATGAAGAGGAGGTATAAGAAGGGGAGAAAAATGACTCGGGGAGTAGTTCACCGCAGATGACCCCTACACATTCCTGCTCTGAGTTAGAGTCCGAGAGCACTTCTCAGCCTGAGCGGGAGGAGGCCAAGTCTCAGCCCCCGGTTGACCCCAGATGGTATGTTTCGGGCATGAAATAGATCTACGACCAGGGGCTAGAAGATAAGGGGCATGGCAAGCTGATCCGACAATTTCATTAGGAGTCCAGGTTGAGCACAACAGTGTTAGATAGTGTACCAGACTTGGATGCGGGATTGGATGAGCATTGACTCTATTGGACTACCCAACGGTTAGGCAAGTATACCCCTTACATAGTCTATGAGTTCTATGTGGCTTATCTAGCTACTCTCCATCAGGGGCTGCCAAAGAATCAGAAGCCAATCGAGCAGCCGAGGCTACGCGTTGTGCCAGTTAGGGGAAGGAATGTTAAGACATCTCAAAGGAGACAATCTACCGAGTATAGTTCAGACCCAACTATAGAGAACCCTAGTCAACCATTGAGTATGATAGTCAGATCAATAAAATGTGAATAACAGTTATTGGGAAGGATGTTGGTTTAGGACATAATTGTTACAGTGGATTGCGAGTCAGATCTGCGATTTGGTGTGGAGCCTACATAGATAAAAAACCATGCAGACTCGATTGTGAAGGCGCACCTATCATTCTGGGCCATGTTTTGGTGGTCCATTATCCACTGGCATATTAGGCTAACTTTCAAGGATAATGTGATCACCCTTGAGAGGGTTGTATTATTGGCCAGCATCTTAGCTGATTATTCTATTGATTTGGCCCAGATTATATCAAAGTAGATCCACAAGGCTGCAGCTCAGATGAATACGTCACTGCCGTTTCCAGTTCTTATTCATCGACTATGCAGTGCAGCAGGTGTTCCCATCGACCCCAATCGGGACCCTCACGTGGAGTCTACACATACTCTGGATCCCAACCTGATAAAGGCTGACGAGACCCGGTGGCGTTACCACACCCAACTCCTCCTATTCCAGAGCCTTTTCCCATGGATCCTCAGGTCCCAGCTCTATCTCCCATTACTACAGGGACTACTCTGGCTACTACAAAGACCACACTTATAGCTGACATCGAGTCGACACCTTTATCCAGCACTTCAGCACCAGCAACTCGTTCTTTACAAGTTGACCTCTTTTCTCTGTTGTTGCATTTCAGGCTTTATTGCACAGGGTTACTGTAGCAGAGGGGAGGCTACGAGAGTTATAAGTACAGGTCCGACCGTTGATTGATCAGTCTGTTCGGGACTCCGAGGAAAGTATAAAGGCATTTTCTCGAGATTTAGTTAATGATAGAGTCCAAGCGATTGATGCACAGTTCAGTGCGCTCAACGCTAGAGTACAGACAAGGATCAAGGGTGCTAGGATTGCCGACATGAGTGTGGTGACTGATGAGTTGGCAAGGTTCAAGGCCGATTTATTGCAGCTGTTAGCAGCCCCTGTTCTACCCCAACAGGTAGCAAAAGGAGGTGACGAGGCTTTTGATTGGCTTTCCGACCATCCAGACACTCAGGGGAAGAGGCCCCATGAGCATGCTGACCTAGATCTGACCCCGATGAAGTCGACATAGGAGGAGGATGCCACACTTACTGAGGTGGTGCAGGAGTTGATTATGTTGGCGGCTATGCAGAGGGAGAGAACACAACACACCTCGCGTGGAGAGCGTACTTCTGGCACTACAGTAGAAGAGGAGAGCCAGCCTCAGACCCCACTGATCAGACCAAGACTAGTGCATGAGCACCAATATGTTTGCTACTTCTTTCGACCCTAGTTTTATCTTGACATTTTGGATACTTTGTTCTCTTTTTAGACAATTTTTTTATGTGGTTTTTGGTTTATTTTAATTATATTCATGTCAGATGTTATTTTTACTTTTACTTTGAATGTTTATTTTTGGTTTTTAATGTATGTATGTATATATATCTATGTTGTAATATTTTGTTCTTGTTTTGTCGTTACTTTGAGGACAAAGTATCATCTTTTGGTGGAGTGGTGGAAGTTTGGATTAAGGTGAAGTCTGAGTAGCCTCAAGTCCATAAGTTCCCCTATTTTTTATCCCAAGGTTTTCTTGCCGTGTTTCTTTTTCCTTGTGGATGTTTAATTTTATGTTGAACTAGTATAATTTAGGAAGTATAGATAAGTTGTAAATGCATAGTAATGTTATCTTATGGCGTATATATAGCTCTTAAATTTTCTTTAAACTTTTGATGCAAAATTGGGTACCCTCAAAATTTTTGAGGTTATGATTATTGATGCATTCATATATTTTTGGGGTATATGGCAATGTTTGTTCTGATATTGTAAAGGTAAACTGAGACTGAAAGCATGACCTGTGAGTCTATATTTTATTGTGGATGTAAATGCCATGTGTGTTGTGAGCTTATTTTGATACATTCACGTATCATTGTACGGACTTAGAACTTTCCCTAGTACTCTAAGATTGGTTTGGTGAATTGGTTAATGTGGAACTGATCTTAGGCCTTTGTTCTGATAGTAAGCACACTTTTCCCTAAATGACCTACCAAATGAACTAGTGAATCCCTTGTTCAAAATATTTGAGCTTCTCATGTGCTCGTATTTTTTTTCTTGACACCTTGCTGACCTCACCTCCTTTAATGAAATACCTTGATATTGGCCCTGATCTATCCTTGAACATGTGAACCTTAATTGAGGCTAAAAGCTTAAGTTGAGGGTGGCTATATTGGTGGCCCTAGTTTGAGGCATAGATATTGTGTACTTCACTTTAGGCTAAAAGCCTAAGTTGAGGGTGGTCCTTATTGTGGTAATGTAACAAAAATGAGGTAGTTACTTGAGGTGAAAAGAAAAAAAATGAATAATCATGAACCTGGCGAAGAAAAAGAAAGAAAAGAGTGCCTTGAGTTGAAAAAATTAGCAAAAATGAGCTTAAAATGAAGGCACAACTGAAAAATGAAATAATAAACCCGGGAAAAAGCTTAAAAGGGGGAAATAAGGGAGCGGTTAGTGAAAGGGTTGGAATATGAAAGCAAAAAGTATTGGCAAACATGGATCAAGGATAGCTTTTAGTCAGAATTTGCCCAAAATACCATACCAAAGCCCCCTGAGCTGATGTTACAAGCCAATAATTCCTAAAGTGATCCCAATCCACTTTTGAACTAAATCGAAAAATGAGTATAGGGGAAAGCTTATGTTGTTAGTCATTGTGCATGAATTTCAATTGTGAGAGCGAGAATGCTTCCTCAGTCCCTGATTTTTTAATGTGCTTGAGTGAGTACAAGGGACTTCTTTCTAGTGAGGGCATTTGCAGTACTTGATTAGCATATGACCATGCCAGTTATCGTGGAAGGTTGATGCTCCTTAGCTTATCATGGTTGAATTGCCAAGTACCTCATTATGTTCCTGTTTGCTAAATAGTTTTATAATCCTGATTTGAAAATGGTAGTTGGGTACCTAAATTAGAGAAGTTGATATGTATGCCATTAGTCTAGTTGCTATGTATTTCTCTTTATATGTGTAGATTGAGTCGTTGCTTGAGGGCAAGCAACAATTCTAAGTTGAGAGTGTTGATGTGCTGCCAAAATATAACACATTTGGTGCCCGAAACAAAGGATTTTGTGAGTTTTTAAAGTGACTTTTTAGTGTTTTGATGTGTTTTTGTGTTAATATAGTAGAAAAGTTAGGTTGGCATGATTTTGAAGAAAAGTTGCAGATTTTGCTGAAGCATAGGCCATACAAGCGTACCTACGAGTTGTAGTTCACACTACGAGTCGTAGGTTGTGTCATAGCAGGAATTAAAAACAAAAAATCAGAAATCTGTCAAGTGAAGGTCAATCCTATGAGCCTAGTCCACGAGTTGTAAGACACTCTACGACTTGTACAGGTGGACTTGTAGCGAGAATCAAAGATCCAAAATGTTAGACCTAAAACTGAAGACCAAGACTACGAGATCAACATACGAGTCGTAGTCCAAGAAACAACTAGTACCTATGGGTCTTACTAGTTCAAACCAAGATGCCAAGATCCACATACAAGACCCCGACTATGACTCGTAGGCCATCCTACGAGTCGTAACTGTGACATTTAACAGATTCCAGCTATCTTTTATGCATAAATTTTAGGGTTGTTTTGTACACACTATAAATAGTTTAAGTTAGGTTATTTTGAGGGAGTTCGACCAGAGACATTATTCAAGGATATTTTTTGAAGCTTTCTTAGGTTGTAGAGTAGATTATTTGTTGTTCCTTGAAAGACTCATTTTGGGAAACCGCAAACCTTGCTCTGTAAGCATTGTGGATCAATCAAGCTTGTGGGCTTGCAACTTGTAGTATTTATTTCCTTCATTGTTATTGGCAAAACTCTCAGTATGTCTCTTATTTACATTTTTGTGTGGTTTTCTTTAGCCATGAGTAGCTTGTAACACCCCACACCTTACAATACTAGTACAATGCAAATGAAACATGATATGATCTGGTCAAATTAGTGCTCATTTTTAAAAGTGCTCGAATTTTATGTTATAGGGGGATATGTGCATCTAATGCTTAAGAGTGTCGAGTGCATACATGTTTTGTGTCAAATTGAGGAGATCACGGCCTTAAATGAAGTAAGAGAATTGAGGTGCTTGTAGAACTTAAGAAGCTAGCAGGTGAGTAACCTACTTGCTTAGCTTAAATTGCTAGCTAAAGAGAGACGAGGCCTGACATCGGATTTGTCCAAGTCAGATTATGAATAAAGTCCATGTTAAGGATGTAAATAGCCCAAGTTTTAGCATCATAAATGGACTTTATTTTCATCCCAAGAAGAATATAAAAATATCCCAAGTACATCACAACCCACTTGACTACTTAGGCCCAAACTAAGTGACGAGAAAGTTGGAAAATGGGCAGCCCAAGCCCATCAACTTTGAGGCGAAATTAGGCCCAAGTGTGAGGTCGAAGCTTCTGCATAACCATCTTAATAATATGTGGTATTAGGTGGTCAAAATTCCAATAGTAAGTCAGCCAAAAGTCCCTTTATAAAGGGCTCAAAACAGCCCTTAAGTCATTTCACTTTGGAGAAAAATTTCAGCTTCCTAAAGACTTTTCTTTCTCTCCTTACTTCACTTTACAAAGCAGCAAACAAAACCCTCTAGGGTTCTTGAAGGAAGGCTTAATCCTAAAGGCAAATGTAAGCCATTATAGTTGTGTATTTAGTATGGTTTCTCGATGAAAAACGAGAAGCATATGCTAGTATGTTGTACTGGAAATTCTGGACAGCTTGTATTCTAAGGACTGTTGTACACTTTTCTTGATAATTAAGAGGCTATTATAAAGTAATACTTATGTATTTAACAAAGGTTGGTTTTATAGTAATGTAACCAGGCTACTTCACCACTTTTACAGTCCACAAAAGTAAGTCCTTATATGATATCGCAATTGTATTCTTAGTATGAACTTGTGAGCTGTTGGATGGAAGGCTATTAGCTCACATCCTTCATTACTTCTTGGGTACTGTTCTAAGACTATTTTAGTACTTTTTGTATGAGCAAATATCGTGGGAACTTTTTGGTTACAGTTGGAATAGTTTTGTAATTGTCGATGTCAAAATGTAACCAACGGAGGTAACGTTATGCTATCCATTTGTAGGTTGTGTGGAATTGTTAAGTGTTGTACTTTGTGGGCTTTTTAAGACTGTTCTGGCACTGAAATAGGCTGGACATGATGTATACATGCGAATGTGTATTAGAAAATATGATTAGGGGCGGAAAGATTGAAAAATATGCTTAGGTTTATAAATACCCGCTTGCTGCCCGTGTGTTGTTTTTTTGTGTGATTAGGCTGCCAAGATGTATCTAATGGCTGCTAATGCTAGTTTTGTCACTTACTATGTTGTATATAAATATTTGGATGAGTGGAAGGTTATCTCAAGGTAGCAACGAGGTCATATAACGAGGTATGTAAGGCTACTTGATTTCGTATCACTTGGCATGAAATCTAGATTCTTCCTTGGCACATAAAGGCACTTGCCAACTCTGACACAACTATTAACTGTGTCTACACTTTGGCACATGTTCATATGCTCCCACACATAGTCACCTTCAAATCTACATACATACATGGATACCAATTTACATGGGTTCTTTTTGCCAAATAAAGTTCACGAGTTATTTCATCTCATACACATTTTATTATTTATATAATGTACTCTTTTCATTGTCACATTGTCTTGTATGATTATCTATATGTCACATGTTACATCTACATTCCTATAGCTCCAATATTATGACCACCAAAAGAATCATCTTAAAGGCAATTGAAAGATAGAGCATATGGTTTATTGATGGGTGGTAGCCCGAGGGGTGGAAGAATCACCTAGACAGGGACGATCCTATCACGGGTGGTAGTCCGAGGGGTTAAGGAAGAACCTAGCCAGAGACGATCCCGGTACAATTTTACCACTGATAAGCTGGTTATTTGTATTACATATTGTGCACAGACTATACAGTAAAGGTAAATTAATATAAAGAACATAAAATACATGATCCTAAAGTATAACCAAGTATGGTCTCTAATCTTACACCAGTGCATGGTTTCATTTGAGTTGTTACTTCATGTACATTATATCCTGCCTTATATATTCAGTACATTATCCCGTATTGACATCCCTTATAAGGGACCTGCATTTCATGCTGCAGGTACAGGTGCTAGTCGATCTACTGGGAAGTACAAAATATCCAGCTACTATTACCAAGATCCAGGTTGCTTCAGAGCTTTTTGTCTAGAGCTTATATTTTTGTATTGTATAGTTAATCGAGGCAGGGTCTGTATCGACCCTTATTATATACTTTTCCTTACCTAGAGGCTTTGTATACTATGTAAATTAAAGTGTTGTCATGTCTCATACTTTAAACACCGTGTCCCCAATGGCCAGTCATATGCATTTCCTTTTGGCTTGTTATCACTGTTTATTTTCTTAAGGGCATGTCAAATGTAAAAAAACCTTACGATATAAATATATAGAAAGCGCATAGATACAGGTTGGTTCTCCCGAGCCTTACCGGAAACGGGTGCTAGTCTGCCTTAATGGGACTTTGGGTGTGATACATAGCTAAGCACCCACAACTTGGGGTTGTGGGAACCATGGGTAGTCGACTTGACTTGACCTAGGTTTTGTGCATATTTATGATTAGGGTTTTGCATGTATTGTGTACTTCCCTTCATGATTAATGTTGTTTGGTTGTGGCCAACACCAAACCCTGCCTACTATCACGATCCCGACCAAGGTAGTGATGAATAGGAAAAGGGAAGTATATGATAGGATTCGGTTAATGTTTTCTTATCTAATCAAGTAAACCTGACCAAGGGGAGGTTGATTAGGACAATATGTAATGGTTAGTTGGCATGCCATGGTAGCCGACCAAGCGCCATGGTGAAATTCTATCTTCACCTTCATAAGAGGGCTGGAAGAACCTAAGTTACCATCCTGCATACAATTCACTAATCATAGTTATGTTATCTAGGGTAATTGAGTCAACGAACCATAGGGAACAGAATTCCCAAGTTGTTCCCAAAATTGAGCATTTTCCCATAATCTAGTTAGCATTTATTTTATGTTGTTTTGAATCACAAACCAGCACCCTTTTTTTAGAGATTGTAGTTATAGATACTAGGAATGATTAGTAGTGAAATCCCATAGTCAAGCCCTGTATTCGGTGTGGATTCGACCCTAACCTCAGAAAGGTTAATTACTGATAGCGTCTGCTTTCTTATTAGAGCGTGACCATTAATCATCAACTTCAATGAGACTCACAAGTTTAAAGATGAAATTAAAATACAAGTTTTCTCAAAATCTCTCTAATGTAATCTCGCTATTTTATCTCTTTGATTATTGACTTCTGTGAGTACTAGGTGAAAACTTATGAAAAATAATATAAAAAATATATTTATAATAAGTAAAATACATGTCCTAACTGAATAGAATAACTGGTTGGCACGCTATATGAAATGGGTTTATGGGCTCATATTGCATTCCACGGCACGTAATCGGAGTCTCATACAAAGCTACTAGAATTTCAAACTTCAAATCTATGACACTCCTCTACGACACGTAAAGTAGTTTATGACCTGTAAGGGGGTTTTGTCTGATGAATCTTCGAAAAGTCCCAATCTTTGACCCTCAGCGCATGAGCCATCTTCTACGACTCGTAAATCATTCCATGACTCATCTGCATGTTCGTTGAATTAACGTCAGCAAACAACCCCTTACTGGAATTGTTCACAAAACCACTTCATGGCCCGTAGAATTGTCTACAGGCTGTAAAGTGTCTCGTACTGCATAAAAAACCAACAACTTATGTATTTCATCCAAAAATCAAGCACAGAACTGCAAAGATAACGCAAAAACACATAAAACCAACTAACATCGCATTGAGAACACACAAAATTTTAAGTTTTCAACATCAAAGGTATTGTATTTTGGCAGCACATCAATACCCTCAACATAAATTATTTCTTGTCCTCATGCGACTAACTCAATCTACATAGATAATACAGCAACAAACGGACTTCAACCCAATGGCATATATCATATAAATCTCAAACTCAGATACCCATACCACCTTTTCAAAATAGGATCAGATAGTCATCTAGCAAACCAATACAAACTAGTGCATGTGACAACATAACTATGACAAGTGAGGTATTATCGACAATCCGCAATCACTGAACAAGTCTAATGCTAACAATGCAATGTAAGTTCCCTCACAAAAAGAAGTCTCATATCTAACACTCAATAATATTTTCATGTATGACCTTGGGATTATGCAAAATCACTCACTCTCACAAAAGATATTCATGTATCATGCCTAACACCATAGGCTTGCCCCTATAATCATGACTAATACCTTCAACCACTTGGACTAGGATCATTTTAGGACTTTTTAGGCTTGCAACGTAGCCAAGGGGATTTAGTATGGTACTTTGGGGGTTATAGTGACTAAAGTCCTTCCTTGATACTGCATTTTTCTACAATTTTGCCCTACTAGCTCTGCTATATTCATCTCATTTTCCTTTCTCCTATTTCAAGCTTTTCTGGGTTCTTTCTTTTCATTTTTCAGTTTTTGCCATACTTTTACACATCAATTTTCTTTTTAGCTCACAACTAAGGCATCACTTATTTTTCTTGCACCTGGTACATGATTTTTTCCTTTTTTTTGTATTACTAAATCCTCTCCTTATTTTTATGTTTCACCCTTACACTAGCCACCCTCAAAATTAGGCTTCTGGCCTGAGTTGAGGTGCACAATATCCATCTTCAGAACCAGGGCCACTTTTGGTAGCCACCCTCAGCTTAGGCTTTTTTTCTCAGTCAAGGTGCATAATGTTCAAGAAAGGATCAGGGCTAATTTCACGATTTAACTAGGCTAGGTTAATCAGGTATTTTCAAAGAATAGGTACAAGTTAGGCTCAAACGTTAGGAACAAGGGATATATTATTATTTTTGTTGGTTATTTAGGCTAAGTGGATTATTAAGAACAACGGCCTACTATCCTTTCCAAATTCAACTAATCTACAGTCTAATTTAGAGTAACAAGGAAAGTTCTGAATTAGCACACAACACATGATTCTAACATTTTAAACTCACACTCACATGACATTGCATACATTATCAACAAAAGACTCTCAGAGCATATTTTTCATCTCAATTTATCCTCATTTATCAGAACAAACATTATCACACACCTATAAAAGCATGGTTTCTATCTAGACTAATAATGAAAATTTTTGGCGGGTATCATTTTTCAAACAATACACAAATCATATTATATGCCACAAGTATTAGTACTATATGCTACAAATACTACTTAAACATCCTAAACAAGCCGGTTCAATAGAAATTAAATATCCACGGGGAAAAAGAACATAGGCAGGAAAACCCCCGAATAAAAAATTGGGGTAGTTATAGACCCAAGCTACTCAAACTTCACTGAGGCCCATAACTACCCACACCCTCATTGAAAAAGATGTATATTATCCCAAATGCACAAAATCAAAGAAAAATAAAATATAAGGGGTCAAAAATCATAGCTGGGCACCTTAGTGTCAGTGTGTCGCTGAGTATGGCCAGCCTCATCCTACGGCATGGTCTACTCAGCAGTAGCACTTTGTCCTGCCTGGGGGTGGGGGAAATACCCCTTATGCTCTCACTCTCTCAAGTTTGTCATCTCTCCTCCTCCTATCTCGACCTCCTCAAGACAAGTGCGAGCTCCTCCTGCTTTGTAAGCCCAGCACATAAGCATATATCATCGTGATTCTCATCCTTTGTGTGGGGTCTCTTCCCATGGGAAGATTGAATGGGCTCATTAGGAGCAAAAAAATCTACCACTAGCACTCGAGGTGTAGTCTCTTGAAGTGTAAGCGGTACTGCTAGCGCTGCTATCATATCAGCCTGTAACTGCTAAATCTTCATCTGAAGGGCCATCAAGTGTGATGGTCAAGCCATGCTCAGGCTCTGTTGTACTCTCACTTCGAAGGTGTCAATACGGGCATCTATGATATAGAGACGGTCCTGATAGTAGCAACTGTGAATGCCTGCCTGCAACCCTCCAAGTCTAAAATGGCTTTGCAAATCCACGGCCTCATCTGCTACACAAGTTGAGTCAACTATGACTCAGCATAACATAACCTCTACGCCAAGGCCTGTACATAGTGACAGACACGTAATCCATGCCTGCAGGAGTAAACTATATTGTCGTGGCCTATGGTGCAAGAATTGAAGTAGTGGGCCCCCTCTTCGCACTTGTCAATTGTTGTGGGGGCCTCTTCTCAATAGCAGCAACGGTGGTAGTGGTTGTCTGTGAACCCTCAGGTAGTGTCCTTGGGGCAAACATCTCAGGTATAGAAGAACGATGTGCTCGCCGGAGCGCCACCATGTTTTCTTCAGCTTTAATCATGCTAGGATCCATGGTATGCTGGGCCTCAATCAACTAGTCTAACTGGTGTAAACTCTCCACCCTCGACTCTAGATAAAGCCTGTATGTCAAGCAAGGGAATGGGATGGAGGTAGACCTCTTCAGGGAAGCCTCATGATTCTGCTCGGTTATAAGGCAAGCCCAATCAATATCATAGCCAGCCAAGATGTTGGCTATTAGTATAACCCATTCCGGCATTAATGTATTATCAACAAAAGTAGGCCGGATATGTGATCGAAGGACCACCTACCAAAACATAGTGAGAAAACTGTGCGAAGCCTTGATAATAGGCTCGAGTGTATGGCGACCCATGCAGGTTCCGAATCCTGCTCAGCAATATAACCATCCACCCATCTCATCAACATGACTCGTCACTCTAGATCTCTTATAACCAAGGGGTCCTTCATCTACCCCATCTTGTAGTTGAACTCTGTGGTGGATCTAGGGGCAGGGAACTCTGGTCTAAAAAGCATCCGACGGATGGTGATCTTCGATATATCAACTTGCTTTCCCCACAGTCTCATCTCGATCAGTCTAGGCTAAGCGAGAGGTTTCTTCCACTTGGGATGAGTGTTGTGTACTGTGGCTACATATGAATCATAGAACTCCCTTACCATAGTCAGGGAGTACCAACAAAAAAAATGAGTGAGCCACTAAAGTTTTTACCAAATCAACGTGTCTTGGAGACCAGGGACATAGTCGAGTCTGTTTGAGATGACCCTGGGCTCCTCATAAATTGCATGGCCTGGCTTGCCCCGCTCAGTGTACCGCTGGTCCTCTTTATAGATATCACATATAACCATGACACGCCACAGACTAATAAGAGCATCAAGTGGAGATGATGGTGATCATGGTACTATGGAGGACTCCGTCTCTAATCTGTCCTCAAATCCTACCTCAGAGTTGGACTCCTCTCTGCATGGATTCATTTGGAATCACTCGTCGTTGCGTCCCTCATTAGATAGGGGAGTGAGAGTGAGAAGAGCCTAAATTTGCCTAACTGTGGCAGTAGCTTTGGTCTATTGTTGATCTGCCTCTGGGTCTAGAGTAACTCCAAGATCATCTACTGATCCGCTAAGAGTAAGGACCTGCCCATCATCCGAAGACTCACCTCTGAGCCTCCTTTTATAACACCCACATCTTACAATATTAGTACTGTGCAAATGAAACATGATACGACTTTTTAAATTAGCACCAATTTTTATAAGTGCTGGAATCTCAAATTAGAGGGCGATATGTATGTCTAACGCTGAAGAGGGTTGAGCGTAAATAAGTTTTAAGTCAAATTGAGGAGATCATGGCCTTAAATTAAGTGATAGAAGTGAGGTACTTGTAGGACTTAGGAATCTAGCAGGTGAATCACCTACTTGCTTAGCTTAATTTTCCTAGCTGAATGAAGATGAGGCCCAACGTTGAATTTGTCCAAGTCAAATTATGGATAAAGTTCGTGTAAGGGTGTAACTTTAGCCCATGTTTTAGCATCATAATGAAGTTTATTTTCAGCCCAAGAAGAATATAAAAAGGGCCTAAGTACATCACAACCCACTTAACTAATTAGGACCAAACTAAGTGAAGTGGAATTAGGAAAATGGGAAGCCAAGGCCGATCAACTTTGAAACCCAATTAGGCCCAAGTGAAAGGGCTAAGCTGCTGCATCACCAAATTGATAATATGAAGCTTAAACCACAAAAGAAAGTTGGCCAACAACTCCTTTAAAATGGCTTACGAATAGCACCTTTAAGTCATTCGTAACTTGGAAAAAGACTAAGCTTTCACAAGCTTTCTCGCTACACTTACTTAACCTAGCAAAGCAGCCACAAGGAGACTTTTAGGGTTCTTGGAGAAGCCCTAAAACTTGAAGGTAATGGTAAGTAAGGTAACATATGTGTTTAGTATGATTTTCTTATGAAAAGCAAGAGACTATGTTGGTTATGTTTATGCTGAAATTGTTGGACAACATGTGTTCCAAAAGATGTTGTACATTTTTCTTGTTTATTTCGAAGCTTTTCTCTTTTTAGTTGGATTGACTATGAAGGGAGGATATTGTTCTTAATGAATATTAGTTTTATCATGATTTATAAAGGCTGATGCACCATTTTACAGTCAGCGAAAATGAGTTCTTGTGTGATATCGTAATTGCACTCGTAATAGGAACTTGTGGGTTGATTGACTAAGGACTATGGTCTAACGTCCTCCACCTATTTTAAGGAATGTTTTTCAACTATTGTAGGACTGGTTTAATGTGCATACATGGTGGGGACAGTTTGGTTAAAGTTGAAACAGGTTTGGAACTGTCGACATCAAAATGTAGTGAAGGGATATAATGTTATGCCGCCTATTTGTATGTTGCATAGAATTATTATGTGTTGTGTTTTGTGGGCTATTGTAAGAATGTTATGTCACTAAAGTAGGCTGCACATGATATGTATATGAGAATGTGGATTAGAAAATATGATTAGACGTGAAAAGGTAGAAAAAATACGCTCAATTTTATAATTATATGCTTACTGTGCGTGTGTTGTTTTTTAATGAGATTAGGCTGCCAAAATATATCTATTAGCTGCTAATGCTAGTTTTATCACCTACTATGTTGTATATAAATATTTGGAGTAAGGGAAGTTTATCTCAAGGTAATAGCGGGGTCGTACAACGAGGTATGTAAGGCTACTTGATTTCGTATTATTTGGCATGAAACATAAATCCCTCCTTGGCACATAAAAGGCACTTACCAACTCCGACATAACTATTAACTGTGTCTCAACTCTTTCACATGTTCATATGCTCCCATACATAATCACCTTCAAATCTACATACATACTCAGATACCAAGATACACGAGTTTGTTCTGCTAAATAAAGTTCATGTGTTGTTCTACCTCCTATACATTTCATTATTTGTGTAACCTACTCCTTTTATTATGGTGTTGTCTTTTGTGATTATTTACATGTCATATGTTTTATCTATGGTCCTACTGCTCCAATATTATGACCATCAAAAGAATCATCTCAATGTAATTGAAAGATAAAGTATATTGCTTGTTGATGGGTGGTAACCCGAGGGTTGGAAGAATCACCTAGTCAGGGTCAATCCTATCACGGGGGGTTGCCCAATGGGTGAAAGGAAATGCCTAGTCAGGGCCGATCCTGATATTGATTTACCACTTATTAGCTGGTCATTTGTATTACTTGTTGTGCACAAATTATACAGTAAAGGTAAAGTAATAAAAACAACATAAAGTACATGATCCCATAGTATAACTAAAGGTGGTCTCTTATCCTACACCAGTGCATAGTTTCATTTGAGTTGTTACTTCATATACAATATTTACTACGTTACATATTCAGTTCATTATCTCTTACTGACGTCTTTTATGGGAGACCTGCATTTCATGCTGCAGGTACATGTGCTAGTAGATCTCCCCAGTAGGAGTACGGGATATCCTGTTGTTGTTACCAAGATCCAAGTTGCTTCGGAGCTTTGTGTGTCTAGATCTTATATTTTTTTATTGTATAGTTAGCCGATACAGGGCTTGTCCCAACCCTTATTAGATATTTTTCCGTATCTAGAGGCTTTGTAGACTATATAAATTAAAGTGTGGTCATGTCTCGTACTTTAGACACCGTGGCCCCAAACGGCCTAGCCATATCCATTTCCTTTGGGCTTGTTATTACTGTTTACTTTATTAAAGGCATGTTGAATGTAGAAATCCCTTATAATATGTATAGAAAGTGCATAGATATAGGTTGGTTCTCCTGGGCCTTATTGGCAATGGGTGCCAGTCAGCCTTAATGGGACTTTGGGCGTGATAAAAGTGTTATCAGAGCGGGTCATCCTAGGGAGTCTACAAAGCCGTGTCTATGTAGAGTCTTGTTTATCAATGTGTTGTGCACCACATTTATAAGTAGGAGGCTATGTGGCATTTAGGAGTTATTACCTTCTTTTCATTCTTTAGATCGTGTCATAAAGCCAGGTGTAATAGGTGCATTATCTCTAACCCCTAAATTGTTTTCTACAGCAAGTATGCCGCAAACCAGGAAAAACAAACGTAAAGGGAAGGAAGTAGAAGTGGTGGTTGGTATACACAGTCAGGTGAGATAACAAAATGAGGTTCAAGAGGAGTCTTTGTCATAGACATCTCCAACTCTTCCAGCTCCTGATGAACCCGAAAGTAGTGAAATTTCCCCAGAACCGCCTATCGATGCTACCGTACAGGATCTTAGAAATGCAGTCCAACTATTTACTCGTATAGTTGCTGGCCATGGTCAAAGACAGGAAGGTCCAGTTATAGGTGCAGGTGGTGCGAATATGGTAGTTGGCACAAGGATACATGACTTCCTTAATTTGAACCCCCTATCCTTCACTGGGTCAAATCCTAACAAAGATCCCCAAGACTTTATTGATTAGAATCAACGCACTTTAGATGTTATGCATGTGAGTGGTACAGAAGCTATCGAGTTAGCAGAATATAGGTTGAAAGGTGCGGTTATATTGTGGTATGAAGCTTGGAAGCAATCTAAGGGTATAGATGCACCTCCAACTACCTTAAAGGAGTTCAATGAGGCATTTTATGACCATTACTTTCCATTAGAGATCCAAGAAGCCCGTGCAGATCAGTTCTTGAACCTCTACCAGGGGAATATGAGTGTGAGGGAGTATAGCCTACAATTTAATTCCCTGGCCAGGTATGCTCCCAATTTAGTCACTACTATGGCAGATAGAGTTCATCGATATGTGGATAGGTTGGATACATATCTGGTCAGAGAATGTACCATTGCTTCCTTGAACAAAGACATGGATATAGCGAGAATGCAAGCTTTTGCATAGAAATTGAAGGATCAGAGGCAAAGGAGAAGGACACAAGAGTTAGAAAGGGCACAGTCCAAGAGGGCCAGGTCTACAAGGAAGTTTATACTGTCCCAAGGTAAGCTTAGGCCTCGGATTTCTAATAGGCCACCTAGGTCATCATCCTCCTACTCTGCAGCCAGTGCTCCACCACAAATTCAGGGGTTTAGGATCAATCAGTTTGGTCAACGAGGTGAGGGACAAGGTGCACGGATAGCATGATATTCAGCAGGACAACAAATGACTCCTAGGCAACTTTGAAAAAAGCATGAAAGAAGTCATTCAGGTATATGTCGTGTTGGGACAAATGCTTGTTGTTGGTATGGTGCGCCAGGGCATATGATAAGAAATTACCCGATGAGGCATATGGGTGGTACAGCACGACCTACTAGATTAGTTGTTGCATCATCATCAATAGTTCCTCCATTAGGTAGGGGTCAACAAGCACCTGTAGGTCGTGGTAGAGGTATTAGAGGGGCAGCTAGCTCTAGCAAAGCCCGATATCGCACTTATGCTATAGGAGTCAGAAAAATTTAGAAGCTTCACCTGATGTGGTCACAGATATATTGTCCATCTTTTCACATAATGTATATGTGTTAATTGACCCTAGTTCTACACTATCATTCATTACCCCACTAGTTGCTGGAAAGCTTAAGAGAACACCCAAATTATTGAACAAACCTTTTTGAAGTGTCCACACCAACCGGTGAATCTATTATGGCTAGAAGGGTTTATTATGATTGTGTAGTAATTGTTTATGACCGTGACACATTAGCTCACCTTATTAAGCTAGAAATGATGGAATTTGATATTATAATGGGTATGGATTGGTTATCTTCTTGTTATGCCACCGTGGATTTTCGAACTAAGAGAGTGTACTTCCACTTTCCAAATGAGGCAGTTCTTAAATTGGAAGGCAATGTTGGGAGCCAAAAGGGAAAACTTATCTCTTATTTAAGGCTAGAAAGATGATATCTAAGGGGTATATATGTCATTTAGTTAGAGTAAGGGATATGGAGGCAGAATCACCAACTCTTCAATCAGTTCCAGTAGTGAATGAATTCGTTGATGTGTTCCCTGAAGAACTTCCAGGCTTACCTCCAGAATGAGAGGTAGATTTTGGTAATGACTTACTTCCACGCACTCAACCTATTTCCATCCCTCCCTATAGAATGGCCCGACAGAATTGCGGGAATTAAAGGAGTAGTTAAAAGATTTATTGGAGAAGGGTTTTATAAGACATAGTGTGTCCCCTTGGGGTGTACCAATGTTATTTGTACGTAAAAAGGATGGAACCTTGAGAATGTGTATCGATTATTGACAATTGAATAGGGTGACAATTAAGAATAAATACCCCCTCCCCAAGATGGATGATTTATTTAATCAGTTACAGGGTGCCAAATGCTTTTCAAGAATTGATTTGAGATCAGGTTATCACCAAGTGAGGGTGAAGGAGAATGATATACCTAAGACTGCTTTCAAAACGCGCTATGGTCACTTTGAATTTCTTATTATGTCAGTTGGGCTAACGAACACATTAGCAGTTTTTATGGATCTAATGAATAGGGTATTCAAGCCATTCTTGGAGGTGTTTGTGATAGTATTCATAGATGACATTTTGGTATATACAAGATCAGAAGAAGACCACACAAATCACTTACGACAGGTGTTACAAGTTCTTCGTGATCGACACTTGTATGCCAAGTTTTTTAAATGTGAATTTTGGCTAAAATCAGTGGCATTTTTGGGTCATATTGTATCCGATAAGGGAATAAGGGATTCGCAAAAGATAGAGGCTGTGAAAGATTGGCCAAGGCCAACAACACCCATGGAAGTTCAGAGTATCCTAGGTTTGGCAGGTTATTACAGGAGGTTTGTTGAAAGTTTTTCTTCTATTTCTGCACCTCTAACAAAGTTGACACATAAAGAAACCAAGTTCCAATGGAATGATGCATGTGAAAGGAGCTTCCAGGAGCTGAAAAATAAGCTAACTTCTGCACCTGTGCTAGTACTTCCAGAAGGCACCGAGGGGTATGCAGTGTATTACGATGCTTCAGGAGTTGGCTTAGGGTGTGTACTGATATAACATGGTAGGGTAATTGCTTATGCATCTAGAAATCTATGGCCACATGAGAAAAACTATCCAATACATGATCTTGAGCTAGCAGTGGTTATGTTTGCTCTGAAAATATGGCACCACTATTTGTATGGGGTTCACGTTGACATATATACTGATCATAAGAGCTTGCAATACATCTTTAAGCGGAAAGACCTAAACTTAAGACAACGAAGCTGGCTAGAGCTAATAAAGGATTATGACATTGATATGCTTTATCACCTAGGAAAAGTAAATGTGGTAGCCGATGCTATGAGTCATAAGGCAATCATGAATATTGGTGATCAAGCCATGGTAAGTCAAGGAGTGTCTAAGGATCTACAACAACTAGCTAATTTGGGAGTTCACCTTCTTGAAAGTTCAAAGGAAGAGGTTGTTGTGCATAATGTTGCGGAGTCTTCATTGGTAATGGAGGTGAAAGAAAGACAGTTTGAGGATCCTATTTTATGACGACTTAAGGGAAAGGTGAGTCAGGGTATGATGAAGGGCTTTGAGATTACCCAAAATGGAGTAATTTATCGTCAAAATAGATTATGTGTGCCTGATATCAATGGATTGAAAAAGGATAATGGAAGAAGCCCATCATTCCTGATATTCCATCCATCCAGGATCAACTAATATGTACCGTGACCTGAAGGGAATGTTTTGGTAGGGAGGTATGAAAAAAGACCTTGCAGAATTTGTGGCTCAATGTCCAAATTGCCAAAACGTGAAAGTAGAACACCAAAAGACAAGAGGTTATATATAGTCTATATAAAGCTTCCACCCTGGAAGTGGGATATGATCAATATGAATTTTATTACCGAGTTGCCCCGCTCATTTCAGAAGTTTGACTCCATATGGGTAATAGTTGATAGACTTACAAAGTCAGCATACTTCTTGCCAGTCAGGAGTGATTATACAGCTAAAGAGTATGCTAAGCTATACCTTAAAGAGATAGTCAGGCTACATGGAGTCCCAATCTCCATTATCTCCGATCGGGGAGCTCAATTCACTGCAAGTTTTGGAAGTCCTTCCAAAGAAGTTTAGGGACACAAGTGAATTTGAGTACAACATTCCACTCTTAAACAGATGGTCAGGCAGAATGCACCATTCAAACACTTGAAGATATGTTGCGAGCTTGTGCTTTGGACTTTAAAGGTAGTTGGGTGGACCATTTGCCACTTATTGAATTTGCCTATAATAATAGCTACCACACGAGTATCAAGATGGTACCTTATGAAGCTTTGTATGGAAGGAAATGTAGATCGCCAAATGGATGGTTTGAAGTGGATGAAACCACCTTGCTTGGGCCATATCTAGTACAACAAGCCATGGAAAAAGTTAAGGTAATACAACAGCGGCCGAAAATAGCCCAAAGTCATCACAAATCATATGCAGATGCCAGAAGGAGAGGACTGGAAATTCTCAGTAGGGGATTGGGTATTTTTAAAGGTGTCTCCAACGAAATGGGTTATGAGATTTGGTAAGAAAGGAAAAATGAGCCCACATTACATAGGGCCATATAAAATTATTAAGAAGTTCGGGCAGGTTGCATATGAACTAGAGCTATGCCAAGAGCTTTCAATGGTTCATCTAGTTTTTCAAGTCTCAATGCTTCAAAAATGTATAGGTGACTTATCCCGTATCACTCCTATTGAAGACGTGCATGTTACAGAAGCTCTCACATATGAAGAGGTACCTATTGCTATTCTAGATCATCAAGTCAAGAAGATAAGGAATAGAGAAATAGCTTCAGTACTAGTACTTTGGAAAAACCAGCAAGCACAAGAAATAACATGGGAGGCCGAGGATGCGATGAAATCAAAATACCCTCACTTATTTGAAGCAAAAGAGGAAGTCCAACATGTATAATTGGGATACTAATAGGTATATGTGATTGAATACTTAGTGTGTTGCCAAAAGTTTGTGTAAATAAAGGTTTAAACTTAGTTAAGCTATCCAATTGCGCTAACATTTGATGACGAATGTTCCTAAGGGGGGAGAGGATGTAACACCCCACATCATATAGTACTAGTACTGTGCAAATGAAATATGATATGACTTTTCAAATTAGCGCCAATTTTTAAAAGTGCTTGAATCTCAAATTAGAGGGCAATATGTATGTCTAACACTGAAGAGGGTCGAGTGTAAATAAGTTTTAAATCAAATTAAGGAGATCACGACCATAAATGAAGTGAGAGAAGTGAGGTGCTTATAGGACTTAGGAAGCTAGCAGGTGAATCACCTACTTGCTTAGCTTAAATTTGCTAGCTAAACGTAGATGAGGCCCGATGTCGAATTTGCGCAAGTCTAATTATGGATAAAGTTCGTTTAAGGGTGTAACTTTAGCCCGTCTTTTAGCATCATAAATGGACTTTATTTTCAGCCCAAGAATAATATAGAAAGGGACCAAGTACATCACAAACCACTTGGCTAATTGGGCCCAAACTAAGTGAAGAGGAATTAGGAAAATGGGCAGCCAAGTCCCATCAACGTTGAAACCCAGTTAGGCTCAAGTGAAAGGGCCAAGCTGCTGCATCACCACCTTGATAATATGAGGCTTAAACCACATAATAAAGTTGGCCAAAAGGTCCTTTAAAAAGGCTTACAAATAGAACCTTTAAGTCATTCTTAGCTTGGAAAAAAATCAGCTTTCACAAGCTTTCTCTCTACACTTTCTTAACCCAGCAAAGCAGCCACGAGGAGACTTTTAGGGTTATTATAGAAGCCCTACACCTTGAAGGTAATGGTAAGTAAGTTAACTTATGTGTTTAGTATGGTTTTCTTATAAAAAATAAGATACTATGTTGGTTATGTTTATGCTGAAATTGTTGGACAGCATGTGTTCCAAAAGTTGATGTACATCTTTCTTATTTATTTGGAAGCTTTTCTCTTTTTGGTTGGATTGATTATGAAGGGAGGCTACTGTTATTGATGAGTATTATTTCTATAATGATTTATAAAGGCTGCTGCACCCTTTTTACAGTCCGAGAAAGTGAGTTCTTGTGTGATATCGTAATTGCGCTCATAATAGGAACTTGTGGGCTGATTGATTGAGGACTACGGTCTCACATACTCCACATATTTTGAGGACTATTTGTAAACTATTGTAGGACCAATTTTCTATGTATACATGGTAGGGTCTATTTTTTCAAACTTGGAATAGGTTTGAAACTGTCGACGTTGAAATGCAGTGAAGGGATGTAACGTTATGCCGCCTATTCGTATATTGCATAGAATTGTTATGTGTTGTACTATGTGGGCTGTTGCAAGACTGTTATGGCACTAACATAGGCTGCACATGATATGTATATGTGAATGTGTATTAGAAAATATGATTAGAGGTGAAAAAGTTAAAAGAATATGCTCGGGTTTATAATTATACACTTACTGCCTGTGTGTTATTTTTTTTATGAGATTGTGCTGTCAAGATGTATCTGTTGGATGCTAATGCTAGTTTTATCACCTGCAACATTGTAGATAAATATTTGTAGGTGGGGAAGCTTTTCTCGAGGTAATAGCGAGGTCGTACAGTGAGTTATGTAAGGCTACTTGATTTCGTATTATTTGCATGAAACATAGATCCCTCCTTGGCACATAAAGGCACTTACCAACTCCAACACAACTATTAACCGTGTATCAACTCTCACATGTTCATATCTCACCTTCAAATCTGCATACATACTTGGATGCCAAGATACACGAGTTCGTTCTACTAAATAAAGTTCATGTGTTGTTCTACCTCTTATGCATTTCATTATTTGTGTAACCTACTCCATTCATTATGGTGTTGTCTTTTGTGATTATTTACATGTCATATGTTGTATCTACAATCCTACAACTCCAATACTATGACCACCAAAAGAATCATGTCAAAAGTAATTGAAAAATAAAGTATATTGATTGTTGATAGGTGGTAACCCGAGGGGTGGAATAATCAGCTAGCCAAGGTTGATCCTATCACGGGGGGTAGCCCATGGGTGAAAGGAAAAACCTAGCCTGGGCTGTTCCCGATATAGATTTACCATTGATCAGCTGGTCATTTGTATTACTTGCTGTGCACAAATTATATAGTAAAGGTAAAGTAACGAAAAGAACATAAAGTACAGGATCCTACAGTATAACTAAAGGTGGTCTCTTATCCTACACCAGTGCATATTTCATTTGAGTTGTTACTTCATATACAATATTTCCTTCCTTACATATTCAGTACATTATCTTGTACTAATGTCCCTTACTGGGGGCCTGCATTTCATGCTGCAGGTACAGGTGCCAGTAGATCTCCTAGTAGGAGTACATCATATCCAACTGTTGTTACCAAGCTCTAGGTTGATTAAGAGCTTTGTGTGTCTAGAGCTTATATTTTTTTGTATTGTATAGTTAGCCAAGACGGGGCCTGTCCTGATCCTTATTAGATACTTTTCCTTATCTAGAGGCTTTGTAGACTATGTAAATTAAAGTGTGGTTATGTCTCGTACTTTAGACACCATGGCCCCCAACAGCCTAGCCATATGCATTTCCTTTTGTCTTGTTATTACTGTTTACTTTCTTAAAGGCATGTTGAATGTAGAAATCCCTTATAATATGTATAGAAAGCGCATAGATATAGGTTGGTTCTCCCGAGCCTTATTGGCAATGGGTGCTAGTCGGCCTTAATGGGACTTTGGGCGTGACAAAAGTTGTATCATAACTCCAGTATGTATAAAATGGTTTACGAATCATAGACTTTTGCATAGAGAATTCAAGTGTGTGTATTTATTCAAGGAAAGGACCTACAATACCTATCTACAAGTCATAAAGTGATCTACAACTCTTAAAAAGTCTAGTCTGATGGATACTCGGAAACTTTAAGTTTCTGGAATCTTTCATAAGGGGCAATTATAACTCATGGAATGATCCTCGGGCCGTAAAAGCCACTCGTGGACAAGAAAACTCAGTTACCTGAGTTTCTAAGCCAATCACAACAGGTCCCATACAACTTTTTCAACACATTTTTTATCATCATCGAAGCAAAATTATACAAACTCACATGATTTTCCAAACACAACCCCCAATATGTTATACAACACATACACCCCATCGAAAGTGATTATGCACGTTTCCCCAACTATTCCAATGACTTATGACACTTTCTCAACAAAAGTACGCACCTATATCATCACCCACCAATTTACACACAATATTAATTCATCACACATGGTGTGTGATTCAATAGGCACTAAAACTATTCAAACCATACAATCAAGGTGACTATTCCCAAACCTGTACTTAGACAAATATTCAAACATGGGCATCTCAAATTCAATTTTCACACATGGGTTTCGTGTCTAAACTACCATTCCTAACATAATTTCTAACTCAATAAAATGAACATAGGCAAATTAAAGGTTTTTAACCAATCGAATACTTACCAAGTACTGTGATTAACTTGTAGAAGAAGAAGGAGGTGAAGAGGCACTAAACCCTATGTCACCGAAACTTTAAGCGAAAAGTAGGGGTATGGCTGTCATAGATGGTTAGAATTACGTGGGGAGGTGTTGGCTGGGTAAATCTTATAAATTGAGTTAGAAATAGGGTCAAATAAATTGACCCTATTAATTATACCTTGACCGGGACAATGGAAATCTAATAGGCCTTGACTCTATGAAACAGTGATTATGGGCCATAGAATGTTTTATGGTTGGTGAATTGTGGTTTCACAGAATATCCAAACCCTAGATTTTAGGACTGGGTTTCATGGACTAGTTCACGAGTCATAAATTTATTAATGACTGGTAGAGGTGATTGTAGAACCCTCAATACTTAGGAAAATTTCAAGAAACTTACCTGCGGTCCACGAGCCCATTCATGACCTATAATTTTTTCTATATATCATAAAGTTTTCTTGTTCACTAGAGTGAACAACTTTGTACACACTGGAATTCTCTACGAGCTAGTTGTAAGCTAGTTACGGCCCGTAGAACAAGTCGTAGAGACTCTTCCATGCTTTTCTTAGCCAAAATGGCGGACTTAGCCCTGTACCTGCATATTCTTCATAGAACACACTGTCACCCTACATGCAGCCAGCCCAATGTCCAAAATTACGATCAAAACACAAGAAAATAAACTACCTATGAGTTCAAAAATTGAAATAAACCTACAACAATACTATTACATCTAAGAACTTGGGTTGCCTCCCAAGTAGCACCTGATTTACTATCGCAGCGCGACTTAGACAAATTGGCTACTCAAACTTCACCAATTGCCCAGACTTCATTCTTTAGGTCATCTAAACACTTCATGTTTTGACAAATATTGAATATGACCTCTTTATTGTTCAATTTGTACCTGAGTTGACTTGTTTCCATATCCATTAGTGCTCACACATGTCTAGGATAGCCTTTTGAAGATAATTGGGACATCGTAGTCGACTTTGTAATCTAGGATCAAAAAGACAGCGGGGAATATGAACTTTTCAACTTTGACTAGCACATCATACAGTATCCCCATGGGCTTCTTCATCGTGCAATCCGCTATTAGCAACCATATGCTCATTCGAAAAGGGGTTCCCAGTCCTATCTTGTTGTACACTAAAAGGGGCATTAGATTAATACTAGCACCTAGATCATATAGTGCACTTACAAATGTGATATCTCTAACTGTGCAAGGTATGGTGAAAGAAGCAGGATCTTCTTGCTTCTGGACCAATGAGCTCATAGTAATAACACTGCAATGCTGGAGCTCTTGGGGGAGCTCCCAACTCACGATGTGCTTCTTCGTGACCAAGTACTTCATTGTCACGACCCATTCCTAGGGCCTAGACATGACACAGCGCAAGGGGAACTCAAAGGGACCCCAAGCAGTCCTCTTAGAGCGTCATTACATATCCGTGGTTGTGAAAACAATAAATCAAGCATCAAGAGATGAAAGAATGGGGAAGCCGAGGCTAAAGGAAGCACTTCCATATCATCATAATGAAGAGACAAAAGTTAACTCATATCATAGACACATAACATGTCTAACAACTACCTCTACTACATAGATAAAAGCGGGGGCCAAGACAAAACAATCAGGCTCACTGTAGTAATAATAGACAATAAAGAAGAATGTCTCAGTATATAATAGGAGAATCATAGACTAATGTCCCCGAAGTGGAGGACTCACCAACTAGCTTGAATAGCACTGAACTAGCCACATGGAGGAGGATGATCAATTTGGGCTCCGGTTCCTACATGGTGACATCATGTAGGCAAAGAGTATGTGTTAATACGTTTGGATGTAATAAGTTTGTAGGATTCAATACAACAACAGATAGGCATCATAATAAAAATTCATAATATTAAACAATAGGCATAATATAACAATATGGAATGTATGATCACTGCTTAAGTAAAATATGCTTAAGTAACTCATGCTCATATAGGATATTATATGTTTAGAAGAGACCAAGCTAGCTATTCAAGGTATAAACCCCTTGGTAGTTGTGTGGTATAAAGCACTCACATGATTGATGATAATCACACCTTATCAACATGGTGACGAAGTATAAACCCCTCGCATGGTTGATGAGTATAAACCCCCAACATGGTTACCCAGGCTCTTGTCCCTGATCGGGTATGGTCTAATGCAACACTCTATATAGAGTATATTCTATGGATAAGCTCATTTTATCATCATATAGTCATTCATATCATATCTTATCCTTTGGACCTTCAACTCCTCAAGAAACCTCATCCGGAAATTTTTTCAAACACTTAGAGGGTGTGAAGTGGTAATATAAGACCATGTAAATTAGAGATGAAATCATATAGGAAAATGCATTGTAAAACCATTAATTAGCACCTTGAAACACCCTCAAGACATATACATCAAAATCCTTCATCAAATCTTACAATAGATCCAATATTTATAGCTCAAAACATAGCAAAATAGTCACAACTTTACATAGTGTGTAGTGAATTTCATAATAAACAAGATCCATTTTTAAATCTATATTAAATCATACAATTTGAGTAAAAGGAGGCTTGGGTATCATGGATGAAAGCAACCCATGAAATAAACTCACATACCTTCTCTGGGAGATGAACTTGGTGAAGATTGGAGAGGGATATTTGAAGTTTGAAGAAGAACCTTGAAGGAAAACCTTATTTTGGGATGAGGGTTTGGGACTTGAGTTTGGGGAGCGAAAATATGAGTAAGTGTTTGAGTGAGTTTTGGGAAATATTTAGGATAATATGAAGGTGAAATTTGGCTAAGTATAGGTAAAAACACATTTGGGAACCTTAGGCCCAACACTTAGAAAATTTTTGATGAACTAAAAAGAAGCAGTCACAAAAATGCACTAGTATGCATCGCGGAAGCGGCACGCACTGCTCTCTGGAAATTGCACTTTCAAAAATCATAATTGCTAATCTTTCTCTCTTAAATTGGGGTTAGACCTTTGTTCACTTAATTTTGACCCCTGATCACGAATATGAAGTCAGATTTTTGAAATAACAAACGTATGTTTAGATATATGGAATTTAAAATTTCGGGCACTTTTCGGGTCATTTCACTCCTGTAATTAGCATACCTTAGCATCTTCTCCAATGCCTCAATAAGAGGGATATTGATAGAGAGTTATTTCAATGAGGAGAGAAAGTGCTTGAATTTGCCTTCCTCCACCCTTTTTTTGATTCTTTGAGGGAAGGGAGGAGGAAGCCTAGGAATGGGCTTCAACTTCTGTGGCGCATCAGTAGCTTCACTCACCCTATCCTTGCCATGATCATCTCTTATCTCCATATCTTTGGCAGCAATCATCTCCTCTCAATCATCATCCTAATCAACTGGAATGGGAGGATCAATGGTTATCTTGCCACCATAGAATTAACCACCATATACTGCCCTTCATTCTTAGGATTTTGAATTGTGTTGCAAGGTAGTGTTCCTATCTGACACTGATTAAGATGAGTAGACACTTGACCAAACTTTTGTCCAAGTTTATTGATAGCCACAAAATAAGACTCAATTTTCTGATTAGTGCTAGAAATCTCAAATTTCATACCCCTCAGATTCTCATCTTGTGTCTTAAATTTCTTCAACAGATGGTCAAACATCTCCTGAATTTTAGAACTACTTGCACCTGCATCATGGTTATGTGGTAGCACACAGGGCCATTTCTAAAGCTATATCCGTGACCCCAATATGCATCTCTCTCTAGACCCCTGTTCTCTCATAATATCCTTTGTGGTTGTCCCTATAAGCTCTATTTCTGTTGTAGTTTCAACCTTGATTTTCCTAACCTTTGCATCAATTGTCCTGATTAGACCCTTAGGTGTTAGTATGAAAACCCATATCTAATCAGCAACAAAACATACGTCCTCATCATAATATGACTCAACATACATGGGTGCACATGGAGATTGATGAACCATTGTATTGGCTCGCTCTTGGTTCTGTTTCATCATCACCTCCATACCTGTGCGAATTTGAGCTTGATATTGAATGATTTCTTCATTAATCTTTGCTTACTCTAGACCAACACTGACAGTGCACCAACTTTTGGTGGATGCTCTGCCTCTCCGCCACCATGGACAATTAGTCTTGACCACTTTTCCATCCGTTCGGTGATTATTGCAAAGGCCTGATACAAGGAAATGCCCCCATGATAGTATCAGCACACACCTGACTGTTCTTATCAGCGGAATGGTAGAAGATCTCCACCAAGGCATCATCAACTACCTTGTTCTTTGGGACAATCCTCAAGCATTTGGTAAAACACTCTCAAGTAGTACTGATCGAGTCACCAGAAGTTACTCATCTAGTCCTTCAACTTAAGCTTCTTCAATCAAGGGAAGTGCCTCTCCAAAAAAGGCTTTCTGCAAGCATGCCCAATAGGTTATCGAACTTTACAGGAGTTCACACAGCCATAATGTTGCATTACATGTAAAACACAACGGGAAGACACAAAGTCCCGCAGCATCCACAAACAGATTACGTGTTCCCATCACACTCTTGCAGATGAATATAACATTGTGTAGGAGGCTATGAGAATCATCCAATGGTAAGACCGCAAATAGCCCAATTTTGCAACATCTGAAGCAACCTACTCGAGACTATGAACTTTGTGTCTGCTAGCTCTAGTCACCTCCATAGCCATAGAATTTAGCCTGTATTGGTTCAACTGATAAGAATTACTATTAAAGTCCTGAGGCTGTGGAGCAATATCCTCAAGACGAGGTGGGTTCTTATTATCAACATTCTCATTGGTGTTCCTGTTCAAAGATGCATTGGCCATGTTGTTAGTGTTGTCTTGGGTCATTCTCCTCAATGTTCTCTGGATCTCTTGGTCAAATGGAGTTAAGGGATTGGCTTCACTCCGAGTGTTAGGAATACACTATACTTATACCCTGAAAAACAACAAAAATAGTAAAATATGGGAAATAAGAATTAACACTCAAATCACTATGAATTAACTAAGTTTAGTTGTATTCCCCAGCAACAGTTCAAAAATCTCGATGTCTCCTAAGTTACACTTCCATTTAGAGGATAAAGTGGTCATTGTCAAGAAATAGAACCTAACCAAGGTTAGGGTCGAGCCCATAGGTAATACGTAGACTCAAGAAAATTCAATAACTACAATTTAAGTAGTTAACCAACTTACATACCCAAAAGGGGGGGAGTTTCAATAATTAATGTAAAGATAAACTAACTACTACAAGAGAGAAATCAATATGGAGAGAAACTAGGGTATTGTGTTCCCCATGATTCCCTAACTTCGTATTACCAGATAACCTAAGAAGGTAAGTTAAGTTCACCAAGCCCTTTGGTCAAAGGTGAGAGGTGAATTTCGTTATGTGACTTGGCCCATCGCCATAGTATACATTACTAACTCTTACCTATTTGTCACTGTAAAACATCCTCTTGGCCCATTTTGGTTGATTAGACGAGAACACATCAATCAAATCCTATTAATTAATCTTTTTTTCTATTCATTACAATCTTGGTCCAATCAGTAACATTAGGCAAGTTCTAATGTTAGCCACCGTCAGAAACATGCAAAACAAAGAGAGTTAATTAGTACATGCATGCACACTTTCCAAGGATTATGAATTATTCAATTTTACTTTGTTTATTTTTCATGGTTCCCACAACCCTAGTTGTGGATTTAGCTACTCATGCTTTGTGTAGATACAAAATTCATGAATTGGAAAAACATAATTGAACACTTACACTATAGAATTAAGAACAATCCAACCCAACTTCAATGAAAATCACATGCTTAAAAGATGAAATTAAAGTATAAGTGTTCTTAATATATCTCTAATGTAATGTCACTATGCTCGCTCTTTAATTACTGAGTTTTCTGAGTACTAGGCGAAAATATATGAAAAATAACCCCAAAAAACCTATTTATAATAAGTGAAATACAAGTCCTAACTGAAATAAGATAACTAATCGGCATGCCATACGAAAGGGTTTACTAGCCAAGTTGCTAGAATTTTGGACTTAAAAATATACAACACCCCACTATGACTCGTAAAGTAGTTTACGACCCATAAGTGAATTTCGTCTGATGAATCTTCAGAAAGTCTCAGTCTCTGATACTCAGGATACGAACCATCTTCTACGACTCATAAGTCATTCCATGACTCATCTACATGTTTGTAGAATCAACTTTAGAAACTAGTCCCTCACTGGTATTTTTTGTGAAACCTCTTCATGACCCGTAGAATAGTCTATCGCCCATAAAGGGTCTTGTACTGCATCAAAGACCAGCAACTTTTGTATTCCTTCCCAAAATCGAGGCCAAACTTGTAATCCCATAAATATAACACAAAAATACAAAAAACCAACTAACATCACATTGATAACACACAAAATTCCATTTTTTTAAGCATAAAAAGTGCTGTATTTTGTCAGAACATCAGTATGATGCTAAGAATTCTTGGACCGTGGCTGGGGAGTACTTCACCGACGGTCCTTCTAGCTACTGGATTCTGTGTCTAAAGATGGTGTTCTAGAGGCTTAGGAAACTATCCAACCCTGAAGTAATGATACGAGGCTCCTCAAATATAGAACGAGCTAGTTGGGCATGCTTGTTCTTTTGTATGCCCTCCCAGTCGATGGCCTGCATGCCCTCGATGCATCACCATCTAGATAGAGCACTTAAAGGTGAGTATGGTGCCTGAGGTGTTGCTAAAGACTCTAACTCTGACTTATCATTGTATCAAGACTCGGGCTCTTCTTCGGAGGGAGTCATCTAGATGGAACTGCTATTCTTGTCACCTCTCTCTTCAGACTGGGAGGGCGGAGTATGATAGCCTGAGTCTGAGGCTGCCTAGCCTATCTTTAGACAATCGTGTCTGTGGTCACTTGGCGTCTGAGCCAGGTTGGACATTAAGCTCCTCTACTGATCTACTGGCCTAAAAGTTGCCCTGATCCTTCGAGGGCTCATCTCAGAACTGATGACAGTTGAACCTATGAGGGCTCATTTATGGGTCATTGTGTAAAATGCGGGATGTAAAAAGCCTTCAGAACTGATGACAGTTGAACCTATGAGGGCTCGTTAATGGGTCATAGTGTAAAATATGGGATGTAAAAGGCCTTCGTAAATGGTAGGCTTCAATGAATTTAGCTACTGGAATTTCATCTATGAGACCCGATATGACCTGTAAAACTTTCTAAGGGTCATAGATGGGATCCCAGACATGATTTTATGCAGGCAAGGCCCTATGAGACCAATCTACGAGTCATAGAGTAAACTATGACTTGTAGAACGACTTGTCTAATAGAATCCCAGGAATATTAAGTTTATGAATTTTCTCACGAGGGACAACTACGACTCGTGGAATGCCAAAATCTTGATATCTCCCAAGCTATACCTTCTTTTTTAAGGTTAAAGTGATCATTGTCAAGCTATATAACATAACCAAAATTAGGCTTGGTCCTACAGGGAATATGGTAGACCTAGAAGAATTTCAAAAAATTTGAGTTGATTAAACCACTTATCTCTCCAAAGGGCGGGAGGGGGGGGAATTTTACAAAATTGTAGAAAGAAATCCTAAACTAAGACAAGTGTGTGAAACCAATAAGAAGAGTAACTAAGGTGTTGTGTTTCCCCATGATTCCTTAACTTGTTATACCAGTTAATCACATTCTTTTCTAATGTGTAGCATGCAAAATGGTAAGTTAAGTTTACCAAACTCTTTGATCTAGGCAAAAGATAAATATTACTACGTGATTTGATCCATCCCCACAGTATGACTTTATTAACCCCTACCTATCATTCCAGTATAACTAATGTGTTGTCAAAATATAACACTTTTGATTCCTAAAACTTAGGATGTTATATATTCCCAATGCAACATTTATGGTTTTTATGTATTTTTGTGTTTAGTTTTGCAGGAAAACAGGTTGGAATGACTTTGGGGAAAAATTGTGGAGTTTTCTAGTTTTTGGTGATTTACGAGACCCTCTACGAGTCGTAGAGACAGTTTCGTGAAACTTTTAGTGAAGAATAATATCTAAGGATCAGGTATACGAGTCGTATAGATAGGTTTTGTGACGATTTCCAGGAAGGGATAATTTGAAGTAGCTGAAGCACGCGAGTCTGATGCACGAGTTATAAATTTGTTTACTAGTCATAAGGACAATTCATAGAAGTGAACTCAAAGATTCCAAGAGCTGATTATGAGACCTCAATTACACCTCATAGAAGCATCTATGAGTCGTAAGCAGGTTTCTTGTAGTTCACTGACCAATTTTTCTATTTTATTAAAGAATTAATTGTAATTACTATAAATAGTATTTTTAGGTCATTTTTCATAGGGATCCATCTGTTTCACTGTAATTAGGGTTAAAATACAATACTTAGAGAGAGAATCGAGAGAATACACTTGTGAATTAACTTGATCTTCAAATATTATAATTCTCAATAAATTTTTTATTTGCCTGATTCTCAATTCAATTGGGTAAATGTTTACTTATGATTTCTCAATTCATAATTTCTTCATCTACCCATAGCATGAGTAGCTAAGTCCACAACTTGGGGTTGTGAAGAACCATGAAGAACTAACCAAATAAATAGTGGTAATTTGCAATTCCTGGAATGGGTATTTACATGTATTATTCATTTTATATGTTTTCTAGCGGTGGCCAACATTAGAACTTGCTTAGTGTTACTTTTCCGATCAAGCTTGTAATGAATAAGAAAAGAGATTGGTTAACAAGATTCGATGATGTATACTCGTCTAACCAACCGAACTAGACCAAGGAGAGCTTGACTGGGACTATAGGTAATGGTTAGTATTGCATAATATGGAGATGGGTCAAGTCACATAGTGAAATTTGCCTCTCATCTTTGACCAAAGGGCTTGTTGAGCTTAAATTGTCATCCTACATGCTATACTCTAGTCAAGAATTGGGTTATCTGGTGATATTGTGTTAGTGAATCATGGGGAACACAATTCCCAAGTTGCTCTCTATTATCGATTCTCTTCTGTTATAGTTAGTGTAGTTTTTTTCTTTGATTACTTCAAAACTCCCTACCTCCCCTCCCCTTGTTCGGGGAATTGAGTTGATTAATTACATGAATTATTTGTTTGTGAATTCTTATGAGTCCACGTATTCCCTCTGGTATTCAATCCTAACCTAGGTTAGGTTTTATATTTTGACAACAACCGCTTTGTCATCTAAAAAGGAGTTGTAACTTGGGCGTGATCAAAGATTATGGTGTCTTTGCCAGGGAATATGGATAGACTTAGTTGAATGCACTAGTAATTGTAATTCAAGTGTTAATCCTTATTTCCCTTGTATTTTACTTTTACTTTTGTTTTTGTCTTTGTTTCTTTCAGGATATACTACTAGTGTATGTCCAGCACTAGGAGTCATGGAAATCTCTGAACTCCACTTGATCAAGAGATCCAAAGAATTACAAGAAGAATGGTCCAAGAAAATGCCAACAATGCGACTAATGCAACTTTGAATCGAAATAACAATGATGATGATAGAAATGAAAACCCACCTCCTTTAGAGACTCTTCCATAGCCTCGAGATTTCAATGAAAATGCTTACTAATGGAATCAGTATAGGTATGTCCTATGGCTATGGATGTGACGGGAGCTATTGTGTTGCCACCACTACCTGTAGACACAAAGTTCACAGTCTCTAGTGGGTTACTTCAGATGTGCAGAACCATGGGCTATTTGTGGGCTTACCATCGGAGGATCCACATAGACACTTGTATAATGTTGCATTTGTTTGAAAGTGTGTGATGGAAAAATAAAATTTGTCTATCTATGTCGTGGAACTTCATATCTTCCCATTGTCTCTCATAGACCATGTTGGATTATGGCTATCTGAGCTTCCATAAGGTTTAATCACCAGTTGGATAGAAGTGCAGAGGGCCTTCTTAGCAAGGTACTTGATCAAACTGAATAGGTTTAAAGTGGAGGACTAGATCAATCACTTCAAGCAATTCCCTGGTGATTCAATCTTTAATACATGGGAGTGATTCAATGTTGCTTGAGGAACACATTAGACCATGATATTCCTAGGATTGTCTTGGTGGAAGTTTCTATTAAGCTCTAGATGCTAATAGTCAAGCATGTGGTGATGCCCTCATGGGAGGTTTGTTTGTGGAGCAACCATTTGCACAAATTATGAAGCACATGAATATGGTAGTTAAATCCAATCCTATATGGAAGCCAAGGAATAGCCATATAATGGATTATGCAAGCACTGTTAGCATGACTTCTGAACAAGCAATTGCATCCCTACACATTCATAATATAGGAGATAGAAATTTTAGAATTGAGAGGATGTTTGACCAATTGTTAGGGAGGGCAGACACTCAAGAAGAGACACTGAAAGAGGTCAAGTCTGACATTGCCAAAATAAACCTTAAAGTTGACCAATATTCTGTGACAATTTGATAGCTCAATCATCAGTTCGCACTTGTATCAATACAACTGGATCAAATTCAAAGAGGCATGATGGCAGTCACTAACGAAGCAAAGTTTGGTGATAAGGGTGCACCAAGTCTTGAGGAAGGCTGAGTACTGAAGATGCCTAAGTCATTCCATGACAACAAATTGGGTACTACTTGGGAGGCAACCCAACATTTTTTATGTTATTGCATAGTTATAGGTTTATTTTTTCAGTTTTTGGATCCATAGTTAGTTGTTTTGTAGTGTTTCAATTGTTATTCTTGACAATGAGTTTGTTGCATTTTGGGTAATTGTGTATTTCATGAAGAGTATACAGGTACAGAACTAAGTCAGCAAAGTGGATGACAAAAGCATCAGGTTCAGTTTCTACAACTGGGCTTACGAGTGGTATTGCACTTTATGACTTGTAACCCCATCTCATAGAGATTTCAATTGAGCAGGATAATTTTGCACTCCAATCCACGAGCTGACTTTACGACTTGTATATCAATCTATGAGTCATGAATGGGGTTCATAGATCTCAGGTGATTTTTTGAAATTATGCGAACTGTTGAAGGTTCTACGAGAGTATGACTTACGAGTCGTAGACCCATCTACGACTCGTAATTGGGGTCTTATAGACCCAAACCTAGTAATTTTAATTATTGACCCAATAAAGGTATAAAAGAGGGGTCATATTATTTTAACCCCACTTTTGACCTAATTGACTGGTAAAACCAATATAACCCTCCCCTTTCCAAATTCCATAGTGATTCCATTTTCCAGCGTGATTTCCTGCAACATCTAGGGTTTTATGTTCAATCACTTTCTCTCTCTTCTTTAAGGTAGTCTTTAATTCTGGTAATTTCTTGTTTTAATTTTAATCTCTAAATTTACTTTATCCTTAATGGACTTATTTGATGATTGTGATGGTATTTAAGAATGAAATTCTTGTTGAATTTCAATTGTGAAATTGAAATAGGGTTACCCTTGATTGAATTGAATGTTTGAGTTTGGAATTGGATGTTTTGACATTATTGATCGTTGAGTGTTATGCGTATTTAATCATTACGCATGCTTGATTGATCAATATTGCATGATTTTTTATTGTGAGTTGGTGGGTGTTACCATGAGCATATGATTTTGTGTGAGTAAAACAAGAAAAGTTGGAAACATAGGTTATTTCAGGCTTAATCATCTTGTTGATGGGGTGAAATATGTTGAAATCATTGTGGGTGATGGTTGTTTTATGCTAATCATGTGGATGAGTGTATGTTATTCCTTCGATGCTGGTAGATTTAGTGTTTGAAAAGGTCTTTTGTGGCCCGTGTGATGGCCTTAGATCATCAGATGCCTGAGTTTTTGGGATCACGAGATGTTTTTACGACCTATAGAGCAATTTTCAAGTCATAATTACCCCTCATGTGAAATTCCAAAAACTTTATGTTCTGAGTATTAATCAGATTATACCTTTTACGAGTCAAAGATAACTCTATAACTCGTAGATAGGTGTCATAGACTTCTGCCTAATTTTTAATTACTCTCTAGAATTTTATACAACCCCATTTTATGACTCGTAAACCACTTTACGATTCATACCTATGTCTCATAGACTTTTCCAGTGACTAATATTCTTTTGAAGCACTGGTCTACAAGATCACTTTATGACTCGTAGTTCTCACTATAACTCGTAAAGGGGTTCTCGTAAAACCCTTCAGCAACTAATTCAGATTACTTTTTGCATTTTGTTTCTTTATTCTTGGGGCTGATTATGGTGTGTTTTTGTCTCTGTCTCAGGTACTATGGCCCGAAAAGGAAATTGCTCAAAGATCAAGGCCTTTAGGAGAAAGCTCAGGGATGAGACTACAGATGATGAGCTTTCAAATAGTGAGCAGACCCTTCAGCTGAGTGGGTCATTGGAGATATTTGATGTCCAGCCTGACCTAAAGGCACCTCGACCATAGACTAGTGCTTCTACAAGAGCTAGGCAGCCTCAGGATCAGGTTGATAATCCTTCCCAGTCTGAAGAGGAAGGTAGTGACTAGAGTGGGAGTAGCATGCCTCAGATGACTCCTCCTAGAGAGGAGCCATGTTTTGAGGAGGGCTCTGAGGACAAAGGAGATGTTGAGTCCTCTGTCACACCTTCTTCTTCATCAGCACCAGATGCTACTACTCACCGGTGGTGCATCAAGGGTATGGAGGTTATATTCTTGGAGGGTACACAACCCAAGGAATGAGGTAAGCCGACCTGTTCTATCTATGAGGAGCCCAGGGTCATTTATGATGGATTGAGTTGTGTCCCAGGTCTGCAAGACACGATGGTACAATATGGGATTTTGTGGCTGGCAGAGTCAGTTAGATGATACTCTCGATTTTGGTGAGAGAGTTCTATGCATCATACGAAGCCATTATTTAGCATAATCTTCCTAAGAGGAAGAAACCTCTCACACAGACCAAGTTGAGAAAGATATAAGAGAGAGGTCGGCTGGTAGTCATTTCAGAGGAGATTATCCATCGTATACTTTTTGGTCCCGAGTACAATTCCCCCATATCTATTATGGAATTTGATTACCGGTTGGGCCAAGCCAGGAACTCATTGATTATGAAGGATCTTGAGCATTGGACCATGCTACTGAGATGGGTGCTAGTCATATTGCAGAGTAAGGTATGGAGCCTGCTTAGGTGACCACCCATATTGAGCGTATAGTAAAGGCTTCACTCAGCTTCCCCACAAAGTTTTGATGGCGAATGTTAGATCACGCATCCAGCTAACCTTGGTGGATAATACACTTATGCCAGAGCATGCGGTATTGGTAGCAAGCATCTTTGCTGGTTATGACATAGACTGGGCCTGACTCATAGTAGAGCAAATATATGAGTCAGCACTGAAGAGGGCACCTCCATCACATTTTTAGTTTTGATCTGCAAACTCTGTATAGAGTCGAGGGTAGAGATTCTGCATCAGCAGGACTGGTAAATTGCGGCCCAACATACTTTGGAGCCCAGCCTGATAAAGGCTAATGAGAACATGGTGGCACTTTGGTGAGCACAACCACCATTTTCGCCAGAGATGTTCACCCCAATGCCACCTCCTGAGAGTTGTGAAGTTGACACCACCACTACTGCTATTACTACTAATGAGAGACCCCCGCAGTGTGGTGTAGATGAAGAGAGGTGCCCCACTATTGCAACCACCGCACCAGAGGCCACTATGTCATAGACTCCTACAACGAGTATGGTCTATGTGTCTGTTATTTCTATTCAGGCCATAGCGCAGAGATTATCATGTTTAGAGTCACAGTTGACTTAGCTTATTTAGCAGCTTAGGCCATGGCTCTGGCAGGCTATCGCAAACTCAGAGGAGCGGAGCCGGGCATTCACAAGTGCTGCTATTGAAGATTGTGATTCTGCAGTGGATGCCTGCATTAATCCCTTTGATGAGCGAGTATAGAAGAGATTAACTGAGGCCTGGCCTCTAGATTTATCAGCCCTATAGTTAGAGATCCAACAGCTCTGGGCTAATATGATAGCATTACTAGCGGCAGCAGTCATGTTAAGATGACTTCTCCAGCACCGCAGTTTGATTTATTTACCTCGATGACCCTATTAATTCTTGCCTTGAGAATAAAACTTGCACGAATGAGGATATGGAAGCCAACCGTGTACATGTGAGGGGGTTAGAGTAGAGGGATCTCTAGCGTGCATTGAGAGAGTTGAGGCATGGAACGAAGATCAGACAAGCTCGGGAGAAGGATCAGTTGAGCGATATTGGCCCTTCCAGACAGAGTACCACAGCTGAGGAGACTACCCCACATGAGTGGGATGGCCAGACTCATCCCGGGACCGACACTTAGACGTTAAGGTATGTTGTTTTGACCCCTATATATTTTTTTGCTTGATTTTGGGCGTTGGTGACAATTCATATCTTTTTCAATAGGGCATGGGTAGTTAGGTCCTCAGTGAAGTCTGAGTAGCTTATGGTCCATAAATACCCCAATTTTTCACCCCGAGTTTTTCTTATTTGTGTTCGATTTCCTCGTGGATATTTAATTTCTATTGAACCGGGACGTTTAGGATGTGTAGATAATATTTGTAGCATATAGTACTAATACTTATGGCTTATAGCATGTTTTTATGTTTTATTTTGAAAAATGGTACCCACCAAAAAATATTTTGATTAGTAGTTCGATGGCAACGGTGCATGCTTAGGTGTTTGTTAATATCTATTCTGATAAAGTGAGGGTAATATGAGATACGAAGCATGATCTATGAGTTTCTTGTTGATAATCTATGCAATGCCATGTGAGTATGAGCTTATTTTGTTAGATTCACGCATTTTGTGCTAATTTAGAATTTTTCCTGTTACTCTAAGTTAGATTTTAGATTAAATGGATTAGGAAAGGATCTTAGGCCTTTATTCTTTAATTAGTCCACTTTAGCCCAAAATGACCAACCAAATGAGGTTTTATCCATTGTTCCAAATATTAGACCCTTATATGTACTAATTCTTTCAAAACATCTAATTAGCCCAACCTTATCTAGTGAGAAATCTTGAAATTGGCCCGAGTCTTTCCTTGAGTATTGTGAACCTTGACTGAGGAAAAAAGTCTAAGTTGAGGGCGGCTACCAAAAGTGGCCTGGTCCCGAGGAGAGATATTGTGTACTTCTATACAGGTTATAAGCCTAAGTTGAGGGTGGTCGGTGTAATGACAAAGCACAAAAATAAAGTGCTGAGTTGGGGATGAGCAAAAAAAGAAGAAAAATCATGTACTAGGTACAATAAAAAGAAAAAAATGCCTTAGATATGAGCTAAAAAGCAAAATGAAGTGTAAAAATAAGGCAAAAGTTGAAAAATAAGAAGACAACACTTGGTAAAGCTTTAATGAGGAAAAAGAGAGAATAAGGTGAAAAGAATATAATTGTTAAGGTGAGTGATGAAAAATGCAGTTTCAAAGACGACCTTTAATCACTATTTTTCCAAAATACCATACCTAAACCCCCTGAGCCTATGTTACAAGCCCAGAAAGTTCTAAAGTGATCATAATCCAGTTAGTTGAAGTTCTGAGTCATGAGTATAGGGGCAAGCCTATGGTATTAGTCATCATGCTTGCATATCTTTTGTGAGAGTGAGTGTTTTTGCACAATCCCAAAGCTAAATATGAAATCATAATTGAGTGTCAAAAATGATATTTTATTTTGTGAGGATACTTGTATTGCATTGTTAGCATTTGACTTGTTTAGTGATTATGGATTGTTAATATGCACCATTTTACATTTTTTTGCTCAATAGACATCTGATCCAGTTTTGAGAAACTAATGTGGGTATCTGACTTTTAATTGTATGTGATGTATGCCATTGAGTTGAGTCTATGTGTTACTGCATTGTCTATATAGATTGAGTCATTACTTGAGGACAAGCATCAATTTTAAGTTGAAGATGTTGATGTGTTGTCAAAATACAATACTTTTGATGCATAAACTTAGGATTTTGTGTGTTCCAATGTGACATTTATGGTTTTATATGTTTTTGTGTTTTGGTTTTACTAGAAAGCAGGTTGGCATGACTTTGGGGTAAAATTGTAGAGTTTTCTGGTTTTTGGTGATATACGAGACCTTCTACGAGTCATAGAGCAGTCTACGATTCATAGAGGCAGTTTTATGACAAATTCCAGTGAAAGATGATATTTGAGGATTAGCTATATGAGATCTCTATACGAGTGGTAGAGACAGTTTCGTGAAGATTACTAGAGAAGGGATAATTTGAAGCTGTTGAATCCTACGAGTTAGAAGCATGAGTCGTAAATGTGTTTACAAGTCATTAAGATGGTTCATAGAAGTGAAGTCCAAGATCCGCATGTTCATAGATTTAACCTCAAAAAATCACTCTTTCATTGGATTATACTATGAAGCCAAATCTATGGCCCGTAAAGGGTGTTATAGAATAACAAAAACTTTAGTACATGCACACTAGCCATAAATCATGCTAAATCCTATAGTCCTGCAAAACAAACATAAAAACACATCAAATCTACTAACATCGCTTTGAGAACACACAAAGCTCAAAGTTTTAAGCATCAAAAGTATTGTATTTTGGCAACACATCAGCAATAATCATGTTACACATAGGTTTGGTAAATTTTAACTTTGAAGCTCTTCATAAATACCTTATTCGTAGTCATAATTCATAAGAAGATTTCATGAAAACAGGGTGGGCTTAATTGATGCAGGGAACAATCATAAATCGTATAAGTCATATGAAATTTCTTTAAAAAGGAACATTGAAATCATCCAATCTTTACTATACCAAAACCCACCTTAGAATAAACATCACACTTCAAAACATATGTACATTAACATAACAAAATAGTTATTTAACTTTAATGATATCATGGGATAGCATGAGAACCATAAAATCATCATAAGTATCCATTAGAACTTGGGAACTTAAAGAAACGGTAAAAATGCATAATAGGAAACTTTATGGGTGAAAGGATACAGTAAATCAACCCACATACCTAAGAAACTAGTGAGAATTGCAGTTGAATTCTTGAGGAATAACTTGGAAAACCCTAGCCTTCTTCTTGAGAGTCTTGCGTTAAATATTTTGTACTTAGAAGAATTAGAGAATGAGATTTATTCTTTGGGCTTGAAGACTAATATAGATCCTCCTTTCTGTCCCCTAAATGACATAGTTTAGGAATAAAACTATGAGAAATGACCAAATTACCCCTCAATTAAAACTGTTGAAAGGATTCTACGAAATCGGATCTATGGGTCATAGAAAGTTTATGGGCCATAGACCCTCTCGTCTGATGGATCACTTGAAAGTTCTGAAATATGGCCTTTCTGAATTGGGAACCACGACCAATAGGATTGGCCTTACTAATCTCTACGGTCGTGGATTATCTCGTAGAATCCATCCATACTTAGCCAAATTTTCATCTTATATCTGACCCCTTTTATGAGACCTTATATAAGGCATATAATATTTTATGGGTCATCCGATAAGTTGTGGATTAAATTCCTAAAAACTTCATATTTCCTCATGGTTGGAACTCCACTCACAAACTACTCTACGACCCATAGATAAGTCCATGAGTCATAGATTGCCTTGTAAAACAGGTCCCTTGTCATTTTCTAGGCCAACTTCTCTGCACTCAAGGCTCCTAAACTGGGAGTCGTTATATAGGTTCTGCTAAAATGGCCATGCTTTTTGGGTTATGATTTGCTCAAGCAGACTAGGTTCCGCTTTAGCGAAGGGTCGGGCTTGGCTTAAGCCGACTAGATCCTGCATTAGCAAAGCACACGAGGTTCTCTTAAGCAGACTATCTTTTGTTAAAGTAAACCTCATATATTTTTTGGGTGTTGCTTAATAGACACCTTGGTTGCTTTTGCGACACCTAAGATGGGTTTTTGGGACTCAATAGTGAAGAAATATCCTATTTCCACCATTGTCAAAAATTGGATCTTTGGGGGGGGAGGAGTTTTTCAAAGGAAATTTTCATGGATCTCATTAGGTAAGTGATTTTTAACCTAATACCTTTACTTTCCATCAATATTTTGCCATTTCCACTTTAAAAAAAGAACTAATACTATTACTTTCCATCAATATTTTGGGATTTCAACTTACATTCCTTGTTTTTTAACTTAATTTATAGGAGTTTTCATGAAATTTGAACTTAAGCATTTTGATGATTTTTAACTCATTTTTAATACCATGTTTATGGATTTTTAAACTATAAGTTCCTAATAACTAGTAGAACTTAGTTCTAAACTCAATTTCCAAACTTGACCCTTTCAAATTTATTGATTTTCAAACGGTTTTTGCCCCCTGTTCCTAAATATTGCAAATTGTTATGGATAGACTCCTTGTGTACATTATATATTTTTTTTTATAGTGGATCGACATTTTAGGAGTCGAATTCGTGTTTCGTTCATCCAATTGAAATGTTTGTGTGTGGTTCCTCCTTGAGATAGGTTTGGCCAACCTTTCTTGGTATGTGGGACAGAGAGTTGAGTATTCATATGTGTTAGATTATGGGATGGGATCATGAGATGTAGCCTGGATGTGATATTATAACTATTTGTGAAGTAGTAATATTTGATACCATGTCTATTCATGAAATTAATGAATACTCATAATTATATTGTAAATGCTACTATTGGGACACTCATGAATAAAAGGAGAATTATGATTGGATATGATGAGATTATGTCGATGCAGGTCTTATACTAAGAAATGAGCTCCTAAGTTTAAATATGACTTGTGTCATATGTTTCTGATTTTTTGAAAATTAAAACAAGAAACCTTTCTTTACGATTAACATATTGAGACTTCGTCAACTATTTATATATGAACTTCTAACTATCTATAGATTATGCATATACTCATTGTTATGCATTTGTACCTTGAAATTCTATTATGACGAATTGCCTTTATGAAAGCAAAATGTGACACTTTTGGAAATCCATGACCATGTATGGCTGGGAAGGCGATAGATATATTGGGATTGTGTGTGCGGTATTTGGTCTGTGTGACCTCGTGAGCCCCCTTAGTCTATTGAGTCATTGCTCGACGTGGGTGTACGCCAAAGATTGTGTGACAGCCTTGATTCCACAAGCATTAATCATGCATTGCATTGTATTTCATAGATTGTATCTATTATACAACTTGATATTGCCTTATTCATTACTGTGAACTATGTATTTACTTTTATTCGTGCCATTTTATACAAATTGGTGGCATCGATGCAAGATTGGGTTTTCTCGTGCAGGTGAAAACATCCTTAGTTTATTGTATAATTTTCTTAATTCGTAACACCTAGTCGGTCAAACATACTTGGTACATATTATTTGTATTTACCCCTAGCTTTCCCTCCCTTCGTGGATTCTAGTTAAGCTTTCCCTCAAAGCAGTTGATTGTGCATTGAGTTGGTCTTCTTAATTCCAGTGGTGAGGCTCAGGGCTTTAAGTTTCCATTGGATACTACTGTCAGTTTAGTGTTCTTTTTTTATTTTTGGAGACTAAGTTGTATCTATAAATTCCTGTATTTCGGTAGATACTCTTTAAAACTCATGACACTAAGTTTTTGGATTTAAACTATATTTTGAGACTATGGCTACTTACTTAAATGTTTTTCTATATATCTTCTTTGAGGTTTCTTTTGTTTTTTAGTCTATCGATGTCTTTTAGTAACAACATGTGTTGGTTTGAATTGAGTATGATAGTTCTCAATAATATTGTTTTGTTATTCCGAGTGAGAATGTTTCCACTCAATATTAGCTTTTAGTGATGGATATGGAGATCAAGAGAGAAAACAAGAAGAAAGTTATGTATGCCCAACCTAGGATTAGATGGGGAGGCCTTACTCCTGCCCTTTCCCGCGAGATGGAAGAAAAGTTGAGAAACTTAGAGGCGTGGAGTAATGAAGGTAATGTGAACAGTATGTGGGACACGACTGTTGGTTACATAAGAAAGGTAGCTAACGAGGTACTAGGGGTTTCGAGAGGGATCTTTGGTGGACGTTAAGGCGATTGGTGGTGGAATGATGAAGTACAAGGCAAAGTGAAAGATAAGAAGGTCGCTTACATAGAGTGGTTAAAGTGTAGGGATGAAGATGAAAAGCAAAAGCTTAAGGTAATCTATAAGACAGCCAAGTCAGAAGCAAAGATGGCGGTAACGAATGCTAAGTAAGCAACGTTTGAGTACCTGTATGAAGATTTAAGTGATAAAGGTTGTTGTTAGAACCCGAATTTTTAAACAATGGAAATGCTTGTGAAATTTGGACGAATATTGAAAATTTCGAGCAATTCAGGGCTTAAGTATTTATTTTAAGGTTTAGACCAAGTGGAATTCTTTTTTTAAAATTATTCTTGGGAGTTAAAAGTCGTAAATCCTCAATTGGTCCAATTTGGAAAATATTTTGGACCAAATGTGCATT
>JAABOM020060081.1:0-12181 GCA_011800125.2 Solanum clarkiae
CATAAAATCTTTCCTTGTGATTTTGTTGAATTAGATATGGTGGATTTTGATGTCATTCTTGGGATGGATTGGTTGCATGAATATTATGCTTCTATTGATTATAGAACCTATAGGGTCAAATTTCAATTCCCTAATGAGCCCGTCCTTGAGTGGGAAAGTTGTGATGTGGTGGTCAAGGGTAGATTTATTTCTTGCATCAAAGCTCAAAAGTTGATTTCTAAGGGTTATCTCTATCATCTTGTGAGGGCTAGGGATGTTGAGTCCAAGGTCCTTCCTATTGAGTCAGTTTTGGTGGTTAATTAGTTCTTTGATGTCTTTCCCAATGATCATCCCGGTGTTCCTCCTGAAAGGGAAATAGACTTTGGTGTAGACCTCCTTCTTGATACTCAACCCATTTCTATTCCCCCTTACCATATGGCCTCGGTGGAGTTGAAGGAGTTGAAAGAACAATTGAGGGATTTGTTGGAGAAGAGTTTTATAAGTCCTAGTCAATCACCTTAGGGTGCACCGGTGTTGTTTGTGAAGAAGAAGGATGATTCTCTTAGAATGTGCATTGACTACCGACAACTTAATAGAGTCACCATAAAGAATAAGTACCCTCTATCAATGATTGATGATCTTTTTGACCAACTTCAAGGGGCTAGTCGTTTCTCTAAGATTGATCTTTAGCCCGAGTATCATCAAGTGAAAGTGAGGGAGTGTGACATTTTCAAGATGGCCTTCTGGACTAGGTATGGGCACTTTGAGTTTGTGGTTATGTCCTTCGAGTTGACAAATGCATTGGTTATATTCATGGATCTCATGAATAGGGTCTTTAAATCCTACCTTGACTTGTTTGTGGTTGTTTTTATAGATGATATCTTGATTTATTTCCATATTAAGGAGGAGCATGTGAATCACTTGAGGTGGTATTGCAAATCTTGAGGGAGGAGAAGTTGTATGCTAAATATGAGAAATGCCAGTTTTGATTTAAAGAGGTTGCTTTTCTAGGTCATATGGTACCGGGAGATGGCATTAAGGTGGATCCTAAGAAGACGAAGGGGATTAGAAATTGGCCTAGACCTTTGACCCCAGCAGATATTAGAAGTTTCTTGGGTTTGGCGGGATATTACCAGAGGTGAATAAGTTCTCTTCTATTGCTTCTCCCATAACTAAGTTGACCTAAAAGAAGGCAAAATTTGTATGGACCGATGAATGTGAGAAGAGTTTCCACACTTTGAAAGATAAGCTTGTCTCCGCTCCTATCTTGTCTCTACCGGAAGGATTGGAAGGGTTTGTTGTAAATTGTGATGCCTCAAGAATTGGTTTGGATTGTGTTTTGATGCAAAATGGTAAGATAATAGCATATACCTGTAGACAACTTAAGGTGCATGAAAAGAATTATACCACCCATGATCTTGAATTAGCCGCTGTGGTATTTGCTTTGAAAATTTGGCATCATTATTTGTATAGTGTTCATGCTGATGTGTTTACTAATCATAAGAGTCTCCAATATATGTTCCCCCCCTAAAAGATCTTAATTTGAGGCAAAGATGGTGGTTAGAGCTCCTAAAAGATTATGATATAAGTGTGCATTATCACCCCGATAAGGCTAATATTATGGTCGATGCTCTCAGTAGGTGTCTATGGGTAGCCTAGCATATGTTGATGAGGGTGGCAAAGAGGTGGCCAGAGAGGTTCATAAGTTGGCTAGATTGGGAATTAAGTTGAAGGAGGTTGAAAATGGTGGTGTAGTGGTTGTTGATGGATCTAAATCTTCATTGATTGAGGAGGTGAAGGCAAAACAAGATCTTGACTTCGCCTCGCTAGAATCAAAGGCCTTGGTGAGAGATGGTTGAAACGTCTCAAAAATGCCTGAAAATGTGTCTCAGAAATGCCCATAATCATAATTTTTATACATCTCAAAATCCATGCATGATATCAAAAATCTGGCTTCATATTCGTGATCAGGGGGAAAAATTGAGTGGAAAATAGGTATAACCCTGATTTTAGAGCACCCGTAATGAAAATTTAATTTTCAAATTTTGGAGACGATCCACGCCCTGTTCGTGATGCGCCAGTGGTGCGGATCAGTGTTGTTTGTTTCCTGAGAATCTATTTCGGCCCCAGGGCCTTGGGTTTATATCCCCATGCTCTCTTATGTATAAAAACACCTATACTTAGCCATTTTCAACTCTATATCACTCGAGACCCTCTCAAAACTCTATCTAATAATTAACCAAATATTTCATCCAAAATTCAAGTGTCTCAAGCTTAATTACGGATCTCAAGAACTCCATTCAAGCTTCAAGTCTCCTTCAAGTCTTCATCAAGGAAACTCAACTTTGAGGTATGTGGGTTTCAACCACTGGGTTCTTTTATCCATGGTGCCCAACCTTCCTTTTTATGTAAATTGCATGTTTTCAAGTTGGATTATCTATGGGTATCTCTTATAATGAATTTTGATTATAGAACATGTCGGGTTTTCAAAAAATATTGACTGTTTATACATGTTTTGAGCTATGAAACTATGATCTATTATGAGATTTGATGAGGGATTTCAAGCTATCTAGCATGAGGGTTTTACTATGTGTTGGTTGATTGATTTATATCGAGTTTTCTCATATTATTTCACTCTTGAATTGCATGATTTTGAACTAGTATTACATACCCTCCAAGTGTTTGATAAAATGTCTTGATATAAATTCTCGAGTTATTGATGGTCTATTACATGGTTTATAAGTCAAGTGGCTCTATGATGATCAAGGGAAAGTATATATGTGCAGAACACATGAAAAGTATTTATAGTGTTGCAAGTTGACCACACCTTGTTATGTTTTGGCATGCCCAACCGCCTAGTTGAGGGGGTGTCAAGCCTCAACCACTATGATTGGGGGGGGGGAGGTATTCCCATCTACCTTGTTGAGGGGTATGTACCTTAACCATTATGATAGGGGGAGGTATGCCCATCTACCTTGTTGAGGGGTATGTACCTTGACCACAATGATGGGGAGTGGTATGCCCATCTACCTTATTAAGAGGTATGTACTTTGACCACTATAATGGGGGGTAGTACGCCCATCTACCTTGTTGAGGGGTATGTAGCTCAATCACCTTCTAAGGGGGTAGCATGCCTGGGAGTTCAAGTAAAGCTTGTTTGGGCTATCTGGATGTGGTATCTTCCTACACATATATTATGGTCTATACAAGCATATGATTGACAAGCATGTTTTACGTCAAGTATTGATCATGCATGCCATATTGTTATTATACTTATCCATTGCTTATGGTTATGCACTTTGACTATGTTTCCTTTGTCTTTTTGCATTGCATCTTACATACTTAGTACATGCAACCGTGCTAACCTATACTTCATGCCTACATGATGTTACTATATAGGAACCGGAGCACCTCTTGATCACCCTCCACATGGCTATTTCTATGCTTTGGAGATACGTCTTGGTGAGTCTTCAAGTCTGAGGACACTATCTATGCTACTCTTGCCTTTTTGTTATTTCCTCATGTTGAATACTTGATACTATGAGGGTGAGCCTAGAAAGTGTCTTGTCTCTCACTCCAATCTATGTTTAGAGGTGTTGTTGGAACAAATGATGTAATTGTTCTTTGTACTTTGACTCCTCTATGTTTTATATTATCAAAGACTTCCCTTAGTCCCATTTTCCCTTATTCATGTCTCTATTTGTTGTTATTATGCTTCCGCGACCAAGGATGTGTGAATGATATACTAAGTGACTTATTTGGGGTCCCTTTGGGTTCCCATTTGTCGTGTTACGTCTAGGACCTAGGATTGGGTCTGACAAACTTGGTATCAAAGCACTAGGTTGTTAATTTTCCATGGAAATCCAACACACCACGTCGATTAGAATCTTATTCATGGTTGTGAAGTGCGCCACAACTATGAATAAGAGGCTATGAGGCATTGTAGGAAATATTCCACTCCTTCATGATCTATGTCTTGCGGTAAAGCTTAGTCCTCTAGGGATTGTTACTAATTCCTCACCATTACATTTCAGAATATGTGTCAAGCCATTTAGGATGGTGATATATTAAATGCAGAGGTTCACAATGCTCTATAGATATTGGCCAAAGTGGTGACCGATCAACTTAACCAATCGATGGGTGCCCCTGAAACTTCAAACGAAGGAAGGGGAAAGAGAGAGGCTAAGAGAGTCCGAGCTGGAGATGCTTCATCTTCTACTAGACTTCCGGTGCCCAAATATGAAAAGGAGAGGATCCCTTTTTCCATTTGTCAAGAGTGTAGCAAGAAATATCAAGGAAAGTGTTTGACCAGAATTGTGGATTTCTTCAAATGTGGTAGCGATGGGCATAAGATGAGAGATTATCCGGTGGCCTCAAACAAAGGAAGGAAGAAGAGTTCAAATTGAAGGTAGTATTCCATATGCTAAGCCCAGTGACGGTGGTGGAATGACTCATCCTAGGTACATATGTAGAAGAAACAGGAGTGTATGTTTTCGATGTGGCAAGATGGGCCACAATATTCCTAACTGTCCATTTGTTCAAGGGAAAGGCAATGGTGTTGGTGTTCAAGTTTCCCCTGTGAGTCATAAATGTGGAAGATACTATCCGAGAGATCGTGTGGCCGATTCGAGTATATGTTTCAGTTGTGGTGCAAAGTATCATGAGTCGGGACATTTTCCATGGGTTACTAAGGATGGTGGGGATGATCGTTGACGTTTCCAACCATACCCCTCTAGAGGTCACTAGACTTTACATGGTGCTTTACAGGTATGTTAAAGGTTTTTGATTTTGATATGTATGCATTGATAGACCTGGGTACCACTCTTTCTTTTATTACTCTTTTTGTTTCCAAAAAGCTTCATGTTAGTTCCGAATTGTTGTGTGAATCTTATGAAGTGTTTACCCCATTGGTGCATCCATTATTGCTAGAAGAGTCTATAGAAATTATCCCGTGTTCATCTTGCATAAAATCTTGCCTTGTGAGTTTGTTGAATTAGATATGGCATAATTTGATGTCATTCTTGGGATGGATTGGTTGTGTGCATATTATGCTTCTATTGATTGTAAAACCCGTAGGGTCAAATTCTAATACCCTAATGAACCCATCCTTGAGTGGGAAATTCGTGATGTGGTGGTCAAGGGTAGATTTATTTCTTGCATTAAGGCCCAATAGTTGATTTCTAAGATTTGTCTTTATCATCTTATGAGGGTTAGGGATGTTAAGTCCTAAGTCCTACCTATAGAGTCGGTTCCGGTGGTTATTGAATTCCTTAATGTCTTTTTCGATAAGCTTCCTGGTGTTCCTCCCGAAAGGGAAATAGATTTTGGTATATACCTCCTTCGCGATACTCAACCCATTTTATTCCCCCTTACCGTATGGCCCTGACAGAGTTGAAGGAGTTAAATGAGCAATTAAGGGATTTGTTGGAAAAGGGTTTCAAGGGCTAGTAAGTCACCTTGATGGAGTGCACCAATGTTGTTTGTGAAGAAGAAGGATAGTTCTCTTAGAATGTGCATTGATCACTGGCAACTTAATAAAGTCACCATAAAGATCAAGTACCCTCCACCAAGGATTGATGACCTTTTTGATCAACTTCAAAGGGCTAGTTACTTTTCTAAGATTGATCTTCGGTTCGGGTATCACCAAGTGAAAGTGAGGGAGTGTGACATTCCCAAGACGACCTTCCGAATTAGGTATGGGCACTTTGAGTTTGTAGTTATGTCCTTCGATTTGACTAATGCACCAGTTTTATTCATGGATCTCATGAATAGGGTCTTTAAACCCTACCTTGACTTGTTTGTGGTGGTTTTTATTGATAATATCTTGATTTATTCCCATAGTTAGGAGGAGCATGTGAATCACTTGAGCGTGGTGTTGTAAATCTTGAGGGAGGAGAGGTTGTATGCTAAATATGAAAGAAATATGAGTTTTGGTTGAAAGAGATTGCTTTTCTAGGGCATGTGGTGTCGGGTGATGGCATTAAGGTGGATCCTAAGAAAATGGAGATGATTAAAAATTGGCCTAGACCTTTGACTCCATCGGGCATTGGAAGTTTCTTGGGTTTGGCAGGTTATTACTGGAGGTTTGTAAATGGGTTCTCTTCTTTTGCTTCTCCTATGACTAAGCTGGCTCAAAAGAAGGAAAAATTTGTGTAGACCGATGAATGTGAGAAGAGTTTCCAACCTTTGAAAGATAAGCTTGTTTTCGCTCCTACCTTGTCTCTACCGGAAGGGTTGGAAGGATTTGTTGTATATTGTGATGCCTCAAGAATTAGTTTGGGCTGTGTTTTGATGCAAAATGGTAAGTTGATCTCGCATGCCTCTGATAAATTGAGGTACATGAAAAGAATTATCACACCCATGATCTTGAATTGGTCACCATGGTATTTGCTTTGCAAATTTGGCATCATTATCTTTATGGGTTTCATGTTGATGTGTTTAACGATCATAAGAGTTTTCAATATGCGTTCACCCAAAAAGATCTTAACTTGAGGCAAAGAAGGTGGTTAGATCTCCTTAGAGATTATGATATGAGTGTGCATTATCACCTCTGTAAGGCTAATGTTATGGTTAGTGCTCTAAGTAGAGTGTCTATAGGTAGCCTAACACATGTTAATGAGGGTGGCAAAGAGGTGGCTAGAGAGGTTTATTGATTCGCTAGATTGGGAGTTAGGTTGAAGGAGGTTTACAATGGTGGTGTAGTTGTTGTTGATGGTTCTAAATCTTCACTGATTGAAAAGGTGAAGGCAAAACAAGATCTTCACCCCCACCTTGCTAGAATTGAAGACCCTGGTGAGAGATGGTAAAATGGAGGTTTTCTCCTAAGGGGGAGATGGTGCCCTTAGGTACCAAGGTAGATTACGCGTGCCTAATGTTGATGACCTGAGGAAGTTGATTTTAGATAAGGCTCATAATTTATCCTATTTTATTCACCCCGATTCTACAAATATGTATAGAGATTTGAGAGAGGTATATTGGTGAGATGACCTTGATTGTACCGGATATGGTTATGGGAGCTTGTGGGTCCTTATAGAATGTTGAGGGGGATTGGTAAGGTGGCCTATGAGATAGATTTTCCCATTTATATGAATATAGTTCATCTGATCTTCTATGTGCCTATCTTGAGAAAGTGTGTGGGTGACCCTAGTGCTATAGTGCCCTTGGATGTTGTGGGTTTTGTAGAAGATAATTTGACTTGTGAACAAGTTCCAGTAGAAATTTTGGATTGACAAATGAAGAGGTTGAGAAATAAGGATATAGCTTCCGTCAAGGTTCTTTGGAGAAACCAACAAGTTAAAAGTGCCACATGTGACGCAAAGGCAGACATGAGAAAACAATATCCATATCCCTTCCGCTCTACTCAAGCCTAAGGTACTAATTTAAGTCCCCTACATGATTTCAAGTCTTAAGTTTTAGCCCTTATGTCATTTGCATGCATTCATGTTTATGTTGACTAGTTCATGATGATTTTTGGCATTCATGTCGAGATTTTTGAAAATGATGTCTAACTGTATTTGTTGCAGTTATGTCGGGCTGAAATCTTCATGATTACTTCTGTTATGTACGTTTCCTTGACATTCGGGGATGAATGTTCCCGGGGGGGGGGGGGGGATATTGAAACACCGCAAAAATATCCAAAAATGTGCCTCAAAAATGTCTATAATCATAATTTTAACATATCTCAAAATTCATTTGTGATATCAAAAATCTGAGGGCAAAATTGAGTGGCGGATGGGTAAAACCCCGATTTTAGAGCACTCGTAGCAAAAATTTAATTTTTCAAATTTGCAAATTCCAAAGACGATCCGCGCCCTGGCCGCGACGTGCTAATGGCGCGGATCAGTGTTGTTTGTTTCCTGAAAATCTGTTTCAGCCCAAGGGCCTTGGGGTCATAGCCCCATACCCTCTTATGTGTAAAAACACCTATAGTTAGCCATTTTTCAACTCTATATCACCCGGGACCCTCTCAAAACCCTCTGTAACACTTAACCAAATATTTCATCCAAAATTCAAGTGTCCCAAGCTTAATTCTGGATCTCAAGAACTGCATTCAAGCTTAAAGTAAAGTCTCCTTCAAGTCTTCATCAAGAAAACCCAAGTTTGAGGTATGTGGGCTTCAACCATTAGGTCTTTTCACTCATGATGACCAACCTTCCTTTTTATGTATATTGCATGTTTTTAAGTTGGATTATCTATGGGTATCTCTTATTATGAATTTTGATTATAGACCATGTTGGGGTTTCAAAAAATATTGACTGTTTATGCATGTTTTGAGCTATGAAACTATGATCTATTATGAGATTTGATGAGGAATTTCAAGCTATCTTGCATGAGGGTTTTACTATGTTTTGGTTGGTTGATTTACATCGAGTTTTCTCATATTATTTCACTCTTGAATTGCATGATTTTGAACTAGTATTGCACACCCGCCAAGTGTTTGATAAAACGTTTTGACATGAATTCTTGAGTTATTAATGGTCTATTACATAGTTTGTAAGTCAAATGGCTCTATGATGATTAAGGTAAAGTATATATGTGTTGAATTCATGAAAAGTATCTATAGTGTTGTAAGTTGACCATACCTTGTTTGGGGGTAGCATACCCAACCACCTTGTTGAGGGGGTGTCAAACCTCAACCACTATGATGGGGGTGGAATGCCTATCTACCTTGTTGAGGGGTATGTACCTTGACCACTATGATTGGGGTTGGTAAGTCCATCTACCTTGTTGAGGGGCATGTACCTTGACTACTATGAAGGGGGTGGTATGCCCATCTACCTTGTTGAGGGGTATGTACCTCAATCACCTTCTAAGGGGGTGGCATACTTGCGAGTTCAAGTAACGCTTGCTTGGGCTATGCAGATCTTCCTACACACGTATTATGATCTATACAAGCATATGATTTACAAGAATGTTTTACTTCAAGTATTGATCATGCATGCCAGATTGTTATTATACTTATCCATTGCTTATGCTTATGCACTTTTACTATGTTGCCTATGCCTTGTTGCATTGCATCCTACATACTTAGTACATTCAAACGTACTAATGCATACTCTATGCCTACATGATATTACCATGTAGGAACCGAAGCACCTCTTAATCATCTTTTGCGTGGCTAGTTTGGTGCTTTGGAGATACGTCTTCGTGAGTCTTTAAGTCCGAGGACGCTACCTATGCTAATCTTGTCTTTTTGTTATTTCCTTATGTTGAACACTTGATACTTTGAGGGTGAGTTCAGAAAGTGTCTTGGCTCCCGCTCCAATCTATATTTAGAGGTGATTTTGAACAAATGATGTACTTATGCTTTGAGCTTTGACTCTTCTATGTTTTATGCTATCAAAGGTTGCCTTTAGTCCTATTTTCCCTTATTTATGTCTCTATTTGTTGTTATTATGCTTCTACAACGAAGGACGTGGAATGATATGCTAAGACGCTTGTTTGGGGTCCCTTCGGGGTTCCTATTTGCCATGTCACGTCTAAGCCCTAGGCTTGGGTCATGACAATGGTGAAGTGGAGGTTTTCTCCCAAGGGGGAGATGGTGCGCTTAGGTACCAAGATAGATTATGTGTGCCTAATGTTGATGACTTGAGGAAGTTGATTTTAGATGAGGCTCATAATTCATTCTACTCTATTCACCCCGGTTCTATAAAGATGTATAAAGATTTGAGAGAGATTTATTAGTGGGGTGGTATGAAGAAAGATATTGCCAAGTTCATATCCTGATATTACAATTACCAACAAGTAAGAGCCAAGCATCAAACGCCGGATGACCTAGCCCAAGATATAGCGATTCCTACTTGAAAGTGAGAGGAAATCAATATGGATTTTGTGGTTGAGTTGCCTAAGACTAGAAAACATTTTGGTTCTATTTGGGTTGTTATGGATAGAATGACAAAATCAGCTCACTTCCCACCAGTCAAAACTACTTATGGTGCTGAAGATTATGCTGAGTTGTACATTCATGAGTTGGGTAGATTGCATTGGGTGCCTTTATCTATAATTTTGGATCATGGTGTTCAATTCACTTCTCATTTTTAGAGGTCCTTTCAAAGAGGACTTGGTACCAAGGTTAAGCTTAGTATGACCTTTCACTCTCAAACGGATGGCCAAGCTGAAAAAACTATCCAAACTCTTGAAGATATGCTTAGAGCTTGTGTTTTGGAGTTTAAGGGTGGTTGGTATGAACATCTTCTGCTCATTAAGTTTGCTTATTTTAACAATAGTTATCATTCAAGTATTGATATGGCTTATTTTGAAGCTCTTTATGGTAAGAGTTGTAGATCTTTGGTTGGGTGGTTTGAAGTGGGGAAGATGACTTTGTTAGGTTTGAATCTAGTCATGGAAGCCTTGGAGAAGGTGATGTTGATAAGGGAGAGATTGAAAACAACCCAAAGTAGACAAAAGTCATATTCCGATGTGAGAAGAGGAGATCTTGAATTTTGGATTGGTGATTAGATTTACTTGAAAGTCTCACCCATGAAGGGTGTAGTTCGATTATACAAGAAGGCTAAATTGAGCCCTAGGTTTGTGGTTCCTTATAGGGTGTTGAGGAGGATTAGTAAGGTAGCCTATGAGTTGGAGTTGCCCATTGACATGAATATGGTTCATTCAGTCTTCCATGTGTCCATGTTGAGAAAGTGTGTGGGTGACCCAAGTACTATTGTACCTTTGGATGTTGGGTGTAGTAGAAGATAACTTGACTTATGAGGAAGTTCCAATAGAAATTTTGGATAGACAAGTGAAGAGGTTGAGAAACAAGGATGTAGCTTCCGTCTAGGTCCTTTGGAGAAATCAACAAGTTGAAGGTGCTACATAGGAAGCCGAGGCTGACATGAGAAAATAATATCCATATCTCTTCCACTCTACTCAAGACTAAGGTACTAATTTAAGTCCCCTATATGATTGCAAGTCTTAAGTTTCAGCCTTTACGTCATTTCCGTGCATTCATGTTTATGTTAACAAGTTTATGATGGATTTTGGCATTCATGTCGAGATTTTTGAGAATGATGTTTAAGTGTATTTGTTGCATTTATGTTGGGCTAAAATCTTCATGATTACTTTTCTTATGTACGTTTCTTTGACATTTAGGGACGAATGTTCCCATAGGGGAGATATTGAAAAGCCCCAAAAGTGCTCGAAAATGTGCCTCGAATATGCCCATAATTCTAATTTTCATATATGTCAAAATCCATGTGTGGTATCAAAAATCCGACTTCATATTCGTGATCAAGGGAAAAAATTAGGTAGAAAATGGATATAACCCCAATTTTACAGCACCCGTAGCGAAAATTCATTTTCCCAAATTTGCAAATTCCAGAGATTATATGCGCCCTGGGCCGACGAGCCAAGGGTACGGATCAACATTGTTTGTTTCTTGAAAATCTGTTTCGGCCCAAGGGCCTTGGGGTCATAGCTCCATGCCCTCTTATGCATAAAAACACCTATACTTAGCCATTTTTCAACTCTATATCACTTATTACTCTCTCAAAACCCTCTCTAACACTAAATCAAAAATTTCATCCAAAATCCAAGTGTCCCAAGCTCAATTCTAGATCAAGAACTCTATTCAAGCTTTAAGTCCCCTTCAAAACTATATCAAGAAAACCCAAGTTTGAAGTATGTGAGTTTCAACCATTGGGTCCTTTCACCTATAGTGCCCAATTTTGTTTTTAATGAATTGTGTGTTTTCAAGTTGGATTATCTATGGGTATCTTTTATTATGACATTTGATTATAAACCTTGTTGGGATTTTTTGAAATGTTGATCGACCATGCATATTTTGAGATAATGATCTATTGTGAGATTTCATGAGGGGTTTTAAGGTATCTTGCATGAGGGTTTTACTATGTGTTGGTAGGTTGATTTACATTAAATTTTCTCACATTTTTTCTCTCTTAAATTGCATAATTTTGAACTAGCATTACACACCCGCCAAGTGTTTGATAAAATGTCTTGACATGAATTCTTAGGTTATTAATGGTCTATGACATGATTTACAAGTTAAGTGACTCTATGATGATGAAGGGATTATATGTATGTATTAAATTCAAGGAAAGTATGTATAGTGTTGCAAGTTGACCACACCTTGTTGGGGGTGACAAGCCCGATACCTTGTTGAGGGGGTGACATGCCTTAACCACTATGATGGGCGGGGGGGGAGGGGGGGGAGGGAGGGGGTGCTATTTCCATTTACCTTATC
>JAABOM020060082.1:0-12180 GCA_011800125.2 Solanum clarkiae
CTATATCTTTATTCAAGGAAGCAATAGTGCAGTCTCTGACCAGATACGTATCCAACCTGTCTACATATCGATGAACTTTATTTGACATTTTGGCAATTACATTAGGAGCATACCTTGCCAAGGAATTAAATTAGAGGCTATATTCCCTCACACTCATATTCCCCTGGTGAAGATTCAGGAATTGATCTGCACGGGGCTCTCGGATCTCCAATGGCAAATAATGGTCAAGAAATGCCTCTTTGAATTCTTTCCAGGTAGTTGGAGGTGCGTCTATACCCTTAGATTATTTCCAAGCTTCATACCACAATATAGCAACACCATTCAGCCTATATGTCGCTAATTTCGCAGCTTCTGTACCACCCACGTGCATGACATCCAAAGTACGCTGCCTTATTTGAACCATTAGGATTTGAACCAGTAGGATTTGAACCAGTAAAGGTTGGAGAGTCTAAATTGAGAAAATCTCGTATCCTGGTACCAGCTGCCTTATTTGTACCACCTGCACCTACAGCTGGACCTTCCTGCCTTTGACCTTGGCCAGCAACTATACGGGTCAATAGTTGGACTGCATTTCTCAAATCCTATATAATAGCATCAACAGGTGGCTCTGGGGGATTTTCACTGCCCTCTGGTTCATTAGGAACTGGAAGAGTTGGAGATGTCTGTGACAAAGACTCCTCTTGAACCTCACTTTGTTGTCTAGCCTGGCTGGGTATACCAACCACCACTTCTATTCCCTTCTCTTTTCCTTTATTTTGCCTTGTTTCTGGCATACTTGCTGTACAAAACAGTTTAGAATTAGACATAGTTCACCTATTACACTTGACTTTATAGCACGATCTAAAAAATGGAAAGAAAGTAACAACTCCTAAATGCCAAGTAGCCTCCTGCTTATAAATGTGGTGGACAACACATCGATAAATAAGATTCTACACAAATACGGCTTTGTAGATTCCCTAGGACGACCCGCTCTGATACCACTTCTGTCACGCCCCACAGTCCCGTAGAGCAGACCAGCACCCATTGCCGATAAGGCTCGGGAGAACCAACCTATAACTATATGCGTTCTATACATATTATAAGGGGTTTCTACGTTTGTCATGCCTTTAAGAAGATAAATAGTAATAACAAGCCAAAAGAAAATGCATATGACTAGCCCGTTGGGGCCACACTGTCTAAAGTGTGAGACGTAACTTCATTGTACTTTATGTAGTCTACAAAGCCTCTAAAATAGAGAAAAACATCTGATAAGGGTCGGGACAGGCTCCGCATTAACAAACTATGCAATAAAAACACATAAGCTCTAGATATGTACAAAGCCCCGAAGCAACCTGGAGCTTGATGGTAGTAGCTGAATAGCCTGTACTCCTACTGGAGAGGTCTACTAGCACCTGTACCTGCAACAAGAAATGCAGGTCCCCCGTAAGGGACGTCAGTACGAGATAATGTACTGAGTATGTAATGTATATAAAGTATCAACTCAAATGAAACCATGCATCTGTGGAAGATCAGGGACCACCCTTAGTTATACTGTGGAACCATGTACTTTATATTCTTTATATCACTTTACCTTTACCGTAAAATTTGTACCGTAAAATCTGTGCACAGCTGTAACAAATGACCACCTGATCAGTGGTGAAACTATATCGGGATCGTCCCTATGCTAGGTTCGCAATGAACTCCCTCGGGGTACCACCCATAAACTGTATCGGGATCGTCCCTATGCTAGGTTCTCAATGAACCCCCTCGGGATACCACCCGTTAAAACTGTATACTTTATCTTTCAATTACCTTTGAGATGATTCTTTTGGTGGCCATAATATTGGAGCTGTAATACTGTATATGTCGCATGTGAAATGTGGATAGTTATACAAGATAATATGACATTAGAAAAAGAGTACGTTGCCCAAATAATAAAATGCATATGAAATGGAACACCTCGTGAACTTTACATGGCAAAAAAGGAGTACATATATCTTGGTATTCATGTATGTAACCTGATTTGAAAGTGACTATGTATGAAATCATATGAACATGTCAAAGGATTGAGACATAGTTAATAGTTACGTCGGAGCTGATAAGTGCCTTTACGTGCCAAGGAAGGGTCTATGTTTCTTGCCAAATGATATAAAATCAAATAACCTTACATACCTCATTGGATGACCTCGTTACTAACCCAAAATAACCTTCCCTTCCTTATAATACTTATCTACAACATAGTAGGTGATAAAACTAGCATTAGCAGCCAATAAACACCCTTTGGTAGCCTAATTACATAACAAAACAACATATGGACAGCAAGCGGACAATTACGAACCATAGCGTATTCTTTCAACCATTTTGCCTCTAATCCTATTACCTAGTGCACATTCACTTATACACATCATGTGCAGCCTGTTTTAATACCATACCAGCCTTACAACAGCCCATAAAACACAGCACATGACCATTCTATTCAATCTACAAATAGGCAGCATAACGTTACTTCCATTCGCTACATTTCGATACCGACAACTCCAAACCTATTCCAACCTTAACCAAACTGTTCTAGCAACATTTTTATATATAAACAACTATGAACCAGCCTCAGAACAATAATAAACTAGTCATCAAAGACATGAAGCAATAGCATTCAGTCCAATAGTCCATAAGTTCAAACGAAACACACAATCGCAATATCATATAGGGACTAACTTTTGTGAACTGTAAACGTGGTTAATCAGACCTTCTTCACTATTGAAAATCCAACTTTTGTCAAGTACATAAGTATTAGCTCATAATAAAGCCAACCAATAAGATAAAAACCACTTAATTAACAAGAAAAGTGCACAAGACTCCTTAGCACACAATCTGTCCAGAAATTCCAGCACAATCATACTAACATATACTTCTTAATTTTCATGGTAAAACCATACTAAAAACATATGTAAGATTACTTGCCACTAGTTTCAAGGTATAAAGCTTCTATAAGAATCCTAGAAGTTCTTTCTTTGCTGCTTTGCAAGTCAAGACACGTTGAGAGAACTTTGAAAGCAAAACAATTTTTTTTATAAGTCCAATTAAACAATGGCTTTGTGGGAGCTGCTTTGGCCCTTTTTAGAGTGGAATTTATGCTGACTTACTAAGGCATTCTTAGTCTTGTTTCATCAATTAGGTGATTCATCTCCTTTATCCTTTCATTTGGGCCTTTTGGGGCACCAACTTGATTGGACTTGGGCTACCAAATTTTTCAGATTTTGCTATTCTTGGTTTGGGCCTAAAGTTTCTAAGAATATTGTGATATCTTTGGGACTTTCTTACTATTATCCTTGGGTTATAAGTATAGTCCATATGTGATGTTAAATCATGGCCCAAAGTTACACCCTTAAAACATATTTTATTCGCAATCGAACTTGGACAATTTCGACGTCGGGTCTCGCCTCCGTTTATTTAGCAATTTTATGCTAAGCAAGTAGCTGACTCACCTACTTGCTTCCTAAGTCCTACAAGTACCTCAATTCTTTCACTTCATTTTAAGTCCGTAATCCCCTCTCTTCGACACAAAACATGTATACACTCGACCCTCTTAAGCGCTAGACGCACATATAGACCATTAACGCCAGATTCAAACACTTTTGAAAACTTGCGCTAGTTTAACCAAATCATGTCATATTTCAATTGTATAGTATTAATATGGTAAGGTGTGGGGTGTTACTTCTAATCATGTAGAAAATATTGAGACCAAGTCTAAGTGTATATTTGCAGCAGGTCCGCATTGCGGGTCTATCACACATTCTTACTGGAATTGCGTTTTGCATCAAAAAATTATCTTTTGATCCAGTTGCAGTAAAAAATAGCCAAGACTATTATCCCACTCTATTTTTCATGTTGATCACATATCCAACCTCCGATTTTCCATCGGAGTTTAGGAAGACACGTTATGCGCACATCTCTCCTCTACGGGTATTTTCACAATTTCATCGAGTGTTACAAAGGTGACGAGTGATTCACCTAGATGTCCGTAATTTCCCTCTAGTTGAAAAACTTTGCATTAAATTAGTTGCTCAGGGGTTGTCGTACCTGTTCTTGGACACATACTTGATGGTTTATGAGCAAGAAGTGGTGGAATATTATGTTAATCTATCTATTCTGAAAGGTGGTATAGCTATATCGAGGGTTGAGGGAATAGAACTAGTATTTGAATAAAGTTACATTGGGTGAAATCTTAGGGATTCCATCTGTTGGGTTCGCAGAATGTATGTGGAAGAAGGATGAAGATTGTGTGGTTACTTCTAAGTTTACTCAGGGTAGAGTTTTTGATGTGCCCAAAAAGGTGCTAAAAGGGGAAATGCCACTATTATTCGAGGTGGCAAATAGGGGATTTTACCCAGGGGTAAGTGTTGCCATGAGGTGACATTTAGGTATAAGGGACTGGCAAATTCGATTGATCTCAAGGAACTAATTGACTATCCCTCCTTAATTATAAGGCATATGGCAAGGGTCATTGGTCCTGCACCTAGCTCTTACCACCTAGTATTTGGGAATCTCTTGACTCTTGCCTTCAAGGAATGCGAAATCCTTCTAGGTGCAGGTAGGACTTTAACTAAAAAAGACATGATTGATAGGACTACCGCCCTAGAGAGTGACTGTCTCCCGGCTACTCCTACTGTCCCTGCTCCGCTTAAGGTTTCTAGGCTTATGTCCCAGATGATTTTAGAATTAAAAGCTGCTTGTACTGCCCAAATGGGACTCTAAATGCAAGTGGATGAGTTGAAGGATCAATTAGGAGAGTCTCGGGCTGAAGTAGGTTATCTTTAGGACCAGCTCCTCTTCCAACAGCAAGATCATAATGCAAGGGTGGACTTACTCTTAAAGATGCTTGGATCAACCCCCTCATCCTTTGACCCTAACCTTTAGCCCCTCTCTATAATACTCCATTGGTTCTATATAAATTTCTTTTGGGTTCTCTTATGGTTGCTACAAACAATATTTTTTGGCTTGTATATATTTGACTTGATTTGACAATGGTAGGCATACAGTATGCTTGTTTGTGAATATTGGTTGATATGCTATCTCATTGGCTTTTTCTGCTTTATTACTGGTTGTGGATGACTAATATCATTAGTTTTATTATGTTGTGTCATGGGGGACTAATTGTTTGTATGCTTGTGTTACTGTTAATTATTGTCCTTGTTCATACTCATTTTATTCTTTTTGTGTTGTCAAAGGGGGAAGGAGTATGTTACAGGTGCAGGTATATCACAGATATGGGTTCGGTATCATAAAAAAGGGAGAATTTTTTAGGATCTGGCAGGATCTCCTAAACTGTTTTGATGAAGACTAATGGAACCAGGTTCAGGATGCATTACCAAGAAAAAGAACATAACTAAAGAGGCATAATTCTACAAGGAGAAGGAGTGTTAAATAAGGAAGTAGAACCAGAACAGGATTCCTATAAGAAAAAGTTGTAGGTGGCATATTTAATCGGGAGTCTTGGAAAATGACTCTTCTAGGGTCAAGTATAAAAGGCAATCAACAACCCTAGAAGAGTCTACAATTCTTAAAGTAGGGGAAAACGACACTAGAGCATTCAAAGAAGATCTAAAATTTAATTTTCTTATTTGTTTAATTGTTAGCAATCTTCTTAGAATTATTATTGAGTGACAATTATTGCAAGAGATTATTTTGTGAGACTAAGTGCTGAGAGTACGTTTGGCTATTATCTTGTTGCGAGGTGTGAGAGAGAAGATAGTTGTGTTGAGTGTTGCGAGGTTGTAACCTTAACATTGCTTAGTTTTTAAATAATGAAGTTGCAGAAATCCTACTAGCATGGATGGTGGTTGTTTCTCCTTTGAAAAAGGAGTTTTTCCACTATACATCTTGTTTCCCTTTACTTATAGCATCTGTAACTATTCAGATCATATAACCTGGTTCACTCATGTGTTAACACACATTATCTTTTCACCCAATTTCGAAGCTAAAAGAATTAAGCTTGAGGATGATAAAATTGTAGTAGTTTGTAGTCCATCATTCACTTTTTATATAGTATATTTATTCTCAATTGACTTTCTTTTTAAGATAAATTACATATTCAATTGAGATCAAGAAAAATCATGTAAAGTTAGAAGAAGGATTTTGCGAAATGAAGTAGTCTGTGAGAAAAGATATTAGAGATCTAGTTGGTAAAGAAAGGTTTGGCAAGCCAATTCCATTAGCAAAGTGGTAGAGTTGAGAATAACAACTAAAAAAAAAGTGCTTATTCGGAGGAGCTCCCATGATTAGGAGAAAGTTGCAATGATTAAATTGTATTGTACTTTTTAAGATAATTGTATTTTTTTTTTCATAGGAAAATATATTGTAATAAATTGATTGCATTTTTTACAAAATCTGATTTTGTCCTAGAAGTGCCTTCTAGCAATTCTATTTCAATTGTTGTTGTCACTAATTGAAATAATTTATTGTGATAGTTTTATTGTATCGGTAAAAATAATATTTTTGATGACAATGTGACAATTTTCAATTATAAAATTAAAAGTGATTTTGCTAAAGCTAAGTTGTCACTAATTTGTATATTTGGAGATAGGTAAAAAATTCGTATGAAAAAGATTGTTTTAAGCGATGAAATTACTTTTATTCAACTATGAAATATAAATAATATTAGAGACAAATGATATTGTCACTAACTAAACTAAACATTTAGGGATAAATTTATTTTGTCGGTATTTAATAACCTTTTTAGCAACGAAAATAACATTATCAACTATGATTTCTTTAATACTTTTATGATGAACGAGTTTGTCATAAATACTACAGATTTGGGGACAAAAAATTATTCATAGTTGATGTAATTTTATTTGGTGATGAAACACTAAATCATCTTTGTATACTTTTAGTGACTCACATTTATTGACAAATGATTGATGAAATTTTTTTCATCACACAAGATCTTTTGTGACAAAATCATTTGTACCTGATAATCAAATTTATTATAAATCCTATAATACAAAGTGTGGATTTGAGTGCCATATGGAAGCTTGCAAATTCCACATACCACAAGTTAGTATATTATTCTCAGTGAGTGACTAAAGCAGTTGCTAAAGCTTTTAGTTCAGATTGAAAAGGACATAATCTGAATTGAATTTATCAAAAATATTCATCCCATTGGAGCTTGTCAATTTTCGCATACCAAATGATTGACTAGCTAGGAGTTTGATATAAAATGTTGTCTATGGAGATGCAAATGATAAACATGAAAGGGCAAAAAAGATGTAAGTAATTTTATGTAGTCATTCTTAATGCATGTGGCACTCCTTTCTATTGAATATTGTCAAACTAATTTTTAGCTTTAGTTTTTTATGTTAAGACAGAGTATATGCATCAGATTACAGGAGGTGGAATACTAATCATCGAAAAAGAAACCTTTTATGATGATACAATATTAGCTGAGATCTAGTTCTTTTTCATTTCTTATTTGCTCGCACTATTTGAGCCACATGAATATATCCAACGTGTTCTGATTGTAGCATAATACTGAATGGCATCACCCTTGATAGAAAGCACAACAGCTCAGAGTAAACTCTCATTGACTTGGAAAAGCTAAGCCAAACTTCAAAGAAATTGCTTAATTCCATCCAGAGGACAAGAAATTTTTGTTACACTAATACTAACCTCAATTTTTCATCTGAACAAGTCTTTGAACCAAGATTTTGTGTTGAACTTTGGATGAATTTTTGGGCTTCTCATGATTAATAGGTACACTTTAAAAAATAGACTCGAGAAATGGTTATTTGATGAGAGAGAAAAATTCATAAGATACAATAGTTTAAAATCAATTCAACACTGTTTTGGGTTTTCCTAGTTTGTGTCCATCATCAAATGATGTTTATAAACTAATCCAAGAATTATAGAACAAAAAAGGTATGATGAAAATGAAGAATGCCATGATATTATAATTGTAGAATAGAATCAACAAGCTCATTGAGAGGTGCAAGCTCCGCCTTGTCAATCAACTGAAACTCCTGTATCAAGCAAAACCAAATTAGTAGCTTATTGTGAAATTTTAGAATCTTTGAACCTCATTTTACTTCTAACAAGCCACAACACAAACTAGTAACTTGACAATGCATCAAATCAACAACATGAAATAAGCTACTTACCCACGTGAAGAGAACAAAATGCTTAAAGCAAGTATTCAGATGAGCTTCTTCCTCCAGGCTGAGAATCTTTTGAAAATGAGAATGGTAGATATGAGCATATACACGAAATAATCTCTTAAATATTGTCTTCACAACATTCTGAAAGTTACATGGAAATGGAACACCTGTTGCATATAGTTGGTCTAATATAAATACAATTTGATCAAAGAAAACAATATATAATGCATAAGACAAAGAAACACCTCTTACCCAGCTCTAGAGGAAAGATTGATTCATCATCCAGTTGAGTCTCTATCCAATCCATTAAATAATCCACGTACTCTGGAGCAGAAACTTCTATAGGTTTCTTTATATTCACTCCATCCGCCCATCGATATTCATACCTACCATAAGTAGCATTGAAAACTTTTACGGTTATTCCACAAGTATAGAATTCAAGATAATTTCAAGTGAATTTATACAAGGGTATTTCACATACTTGTGCATTTTTTTACATGCTCGATAAATCGACAAAGAGGACTTGAGAGTTAAAAATGGAGATTGTTAATTTTCACTCATGCTATGACATAAAATACTTTAAATAAGTTAATTCGGACAGATGTGACTGAGCATTAAGTTGAGACAAGTACTTTGCGGTAAACGTCTAGTATGATGTAGTTCATGCTTGATTCAACACTGACAAATAATTTTGTCAGTCTTTCATAAGCTAGCTTAAAAATTCAAATAATGATTGACCAGCACGATAGATAACTATATATAATAAATCACCAAGCCAGTAACAACTGTATTCTTAGCCCAACTACAAAGATGTGATTTGTGCAAAGGCACAGTAGTGCTGCTCCTAGGTTAAAAATTCTTTATTTAACAAGTAGAATCACATATTGAGAGACGTACTTTGGTCCTGCCGACATTTTTGGACAACTTGATGGAGTGCAAAACTCAGTGAGGGTGCCATATAATATATTCACTTGCTTGAAAAAGTCAACAGCTGTAGCAAAATTTAGAAAAATAATGGTTAGCATGTATCTAAAATGTGCTTAATATGCATATTTAACTTATCATTATAACATTAATGAGGTATTAAAAGCAAACAAATAGAACAACAATAGCTTTTTCTGGTGAATAAATTGCACAGATACCAAGCAACTTATCTTAAACTTGTCAATGTTCGTCAGTAAATGACCAAAACAAGTAAATACATATGATTTATTATACAATCAATAAATTGTAAAGAAACAGTGTTACATATACAATAACGTTAATGGAGTGGAAGTAATTGCACCCGAAAAAAGTTAATTAAAAAGAGTTAGAAAAATAAATTTAAAAATAATTATAAGCAGTAATTTCACCACAACTACCAAGCATCCAAAAATATTTGTTCTACCTGCCCCGCCTGTTATCATCCCTATATATTGGTCATTGCAATAACACAAAAACCATAATAAGAACCTATAAAATGGAGACTCTGCAATAATATCATGTGTCCATAAGGGTGAAAATTCTTACTATTTATAGCCATCCACTCATGAAGATCTTCCCCCGGAGGTAACCTCACTGCTTCCCTTAAATTACCACATCCTAAGCTAACATTAATGTGTTTTCTGAATTTCTCACCCTGCATTTAAATATTTAAACAAAGATAGAATAAGAAAAACGTTGAAAATAAATGAAATTAGTAATTGAGGGAGTGTTCTTAGCATTACTCGAATCAAACCATTGGCTGCAAAAATTTTGCTTAATTGAAAACTCAAAGCAAAAATACAAATGCATGCATGTATCCACAAATAAGCACAACTCTTAAGTTGTGTTTGGATGAAGGAGAATATGTTTCATAAAAATACTTTTCTAGAAAATACTTTTTTATAAAATAAGTTAATTTTTTACATATTATTTAGTGTTTTATTAGTAAGAAAATGTTATCTTAAAATATTTATATCTGTGCTGAAAAACTGTTTAGGAGCGGGAGGGGATGAGGAGTGAGACCTGGGGATGGCAAGGGGTGGGATGGTCAAGAAGTAGGGGTTGGAGACAGTGGGGTGGGGAGGATATAACAAACATAGCATACCAATTACAAAACTTGTTTTCGTCACCTTTATTAAGGAAGCTATTTTTCTTATTTTTATGAAAATTATTTTTGTAGAGAAATATTTTCCAAAAAATTTATCTAACCAAATATAGGAAAGTAAGAAAATATTTTTCTCACGCAAAACACGCCCTTGAGAAGATTAAAAAAGAGTAATAAACAGAAGACTTCAAACCTCAAAACATCCAAAAGAAGTGAACCTAAGAAGCTCTAAAGGCATTCGACTCAATACTCTAATTGTGTATAATTTTTTGGACACCAATCTAGCCTTCAGCCTCTCAATTGTTCCATCGGTCTTTTGTTGTATTTATAGACCCACTATAGATTTTCCCAGAGGAAAAGAAATTCAATCCCAAGTAGTAAACTCATGACAAGTTCCAACAAAATTATATAAATTAAGTGGGCTACACCTGACTTTCTTATCTAATATCCAATCAAAAGTAGAAATAGTTTAGGATTAGAAGATATATCCTTCCTCAATAATTTGCTTGAGGAACTCACCAAGGGAGAACACATAGTTTTTTATAATACTCGGTATGTATTTTCTAAGAATGTGTCAAAGATAAGAATTGATGAAGTTGGCCCACCATAAAAAGATCAAATCTTTTAAGAAAATAACCAAAAATCCTCCTTTGATTATAAGGATCCTTCAATCCCAAACTACACAAATGATGAGGATCTCAACCTTGAAGATGCAACCTAGTTATATTGATATGCCATCCATTCTAATTGTGTAACTAGTCACATCTCAGGGATAACTATTAGGACAAGCTATTGTCAATGTCTTTATTATTGTTAAATACATTTTGATTACATAAAAGTTTTGTGAGTCTCGTAGCTATATTTGATATTCTTTTGAAAATTGGAGGTGAAAAGTTATCAAGGAAAGGCTATCTCATAAAAGGACCATGGAAGATTGAAAACTGTTGATAGTTGACAAGAGTTTATATAACAAGAATTCTAAATTTTGCATAGTTAAACCAGGTCCATAGAGCTTGTGAATGCTCATGTATTTTCTTTGAAACACTCAGCTAATGATAGACCTCACGGCTGCTCTCGATGAAATATTTTTTCTACGAAAACTTATGCTAATGAAGTAGATAGTGCACAATGGACATATTGAAAAGCTATTGATGGTAGTAGAAAAACATTTTACCTCCTCTTCCTCCTCACTTTAGCAATATCCCACTCAATCTTTATCTCTATCTTTTTTGCCCAAGACTGTTTAATGTGGTTTTGCTTGTCTATAGTTGTGATATCATATGCTTTTTATTTAGGGCCCTAAGGGCTTAAATTGGTACATGATTATTTATTATATTCAACAACCACAACATTACCCCAATGCATCAAAAGCTCCCTCTCATTGCGGGGTAAGGGGGGGTTGGATTACGCAGCCTGATCTCTATGTTTAAAAACATAGCGCGACTGTTTCCGGATGACCCATGTTCCTCATAGAATATTTTGGTTATGTGTATAAGATGGCTAATATTCTACAATTAATTTACTTTATTATTAGCAGAGGTGAACACGATAGTATTATCCAAGTGGGCATGAGTTCAAAATAATATTGCACTCGTTGTAGTTCCCTTGAGTTCTTTTGTTATTGGTATTTAGTGACAGCAAAAGGGGAAAATTATATGGTGTGGGTCAAAGACATATATTGTGCATTGTTTATCATAAGGGGGGGGGGGGATCTTTTGGGGGAATAAGAGAAAAATTTTATAATTTTGATGATTGGCAAAGCGTTTGGATAATTGAAAAAGTAAATCATGATATATTATTTAACATCATCATCATCAACAACAACAACATTACCCCAATGCCTCAAAGGCTCCCGCCCATTGCGGGGTAAGGGAGGGTTGGATGTACGCAGCCTGACCCTATGTTTAAAAACATAGCGCGACTGTTTCTGAATGACCCATGATGAGCGTCGAAAGTTGCATTGACTAACTGCTACTTCAC
>JAABOM020060083.1:0-12180 GCA_011800125.2 Solanum clarkiae
ATATATATATATATATATATATATATATATATATATATATATATATATATATTCCTTTCATGATCATAAAGACACTTAACTTATATACCATACATTAGGTTTTCAACAACTCAATATACCTTAACCGAACATTTTATCAAACACTTGGCTCGTGTGTAATGCTAGTATAAAATCATGTAATCAAAGAGTTAAATCATGCAAGAAAACTTGAAGTAAATCAACCCAACAATACTTGGTAGTACCTTCATGCAATATACATTGAAACCCTTTGTCAAATATCTAGATCATAGATTCATAGCTCAGAACAATGCTTAAATAGTCAAACTTTTATGAAACTCCATCATAGTTCATCGTCAAATTCATTATAAGTAAGACCCACAAATAAATCAACTTAGAAACATCTAATTTATGTAAAAAAGATGGTTGGGCACCATGGGTGAAAGGACCCAGTGGGTGAAAGGACCCAATGGTTGAAACCCACATACCTCAACTTTGGAGATTTCCTTGATGAAGATTTAAATGAGAACTTGAAGCTTGAATGAAATCCTTAGATCTGGAATGAGATTGGGGCACTTGATTATTGGGTGAAATATTTGTCTGAATTTTAGAGTGGATTTTGGGGGATGTCTTGTATGATATAAGATTGAAAACTGACTAAGTATATGTGTTTTTACGCATAGGAAGGCTTAGGCCCAAGACCCCAAAGTCTTAGGCCCAAGACACCAAATTTTTGAAGAGATATTCAATTAATTAAAGTATTTAGCACTTTTTCCATGCATTCTCTTGAGATAGAAGATGATTATTTTAGCATTAACCTGAAAAAGAATTTCAGGATGAGTTGAGCAAGACGTCCTTACATTATATTTTGAGCAATTTTCTCAACTTTCACAGGTCAAAATTTTAACTGATTGCCTCACCATGGTGATTTTATTTCTCTTGTTTGGTGTTTCAGCAATACATTACATATCCAGTTCAGTTTCACAGAATGAAACAACTAGAACAACTACGTACATATTGCATAGACAAGAAAAACAACTGGAACAACTACCTACATATTTCATATTGCACCCACATTAAATTTTGATGAAAAAGTCCTTAGTGTCAATAAAATTTCATTTATTTTGAAACAAGTGGAAAACTGATGAAGGTAAATTCATGAAGTGAAATAAGTTAAAAAAACAGTTGCGTGAAGCCCCAAAGTTACTATCTAAATATTCTTTTTGTAACTCAAATTCTTTATTTTTATATTACATCTCTCTCTTGCTAATTTAAAATCTATATTTATTTTGAAGTTCATCTCCAGACATAATTCCAACTTCCAAATACTTTTTCTCAATTTCATCTTTAATCAGATATTGCATTCAAACAGTTAAATATACATTATTTTTTATTTTTTGTCGGGCTCCGACATTTTTGTTACTATGTAGCTTTAGTCAGCAATCTCATTAAGCCACCCCATGCTTATCCTTATCTGGTGCTAATTTTGTTTCTCTCAACAACTAATATTTCTAGCTAAATAATAATGGGAATGCTTGATCAAGACAATATTCAGTAACTTAATAAAAGAAAAATATGAAAAGTAAAGGATCAATCATCTCTAAAGCAAATTGTATTGAGCTAACAAAATAAGTTACAGATTAGATTCATGTACTCCTCAATCACAAAGTTTACTTCACAAGGGAATTTCTAAAGACAAGAGAAGATAACAACATATAATCACAATACAACAACATACCCATAAGGGGGTCAGGAGGGGGTGGGATATATCCAGACTTTACTCGACCTTTGTGCGGTGGTGAGGTTGCTTTTGAAAGGCCCTCAGCTCAAGAAAGACAGTTTTCAATGTCACAGAAGATGCTTTGTCTCGACCTAGTTGCAACATAATCTGGAGTCCTTGCCTCACGTTTCCTTTCAAGGGGGACTTCTACTGTTTTGCAATTGGATATTGGCCCCTGTTGATGCAAAACTTTGCACATTATTATTAGAAGAATTTCACTCTTCTAAGGTTGGTGGTCATTATGGTTTCATCTAATTTTCATTGGGTTGTTATGCATGCGAATGTGAAAAAATTTATTTTGGAATGCCACATTTGTCAACAAAATGAAGGATTCAAATTCGGAATGCCATTTTTTAGGATATTTCTGTGGATTTTATCACACGTCTTCCACACCCTCCTATGGGGCAATACTATTTGGGTAATTGTGCACCGATTATCCAAATACAGTCACTTTGTTGCTTTGGCTCCCAATTTTACTAGCCAAAATATTGTTGAGGTCTTTGTTAAGGAGTTTATTCGACTTCATGGTTCTCCTATTACTATTATGTCTGATCACGACCAATAATTTCTCTCAGAATTTGGGAACGAACATCATAAATTCTAGGGTACACTACTTTCCATGAGTTGGGCCTATCATCTCCAATCTGATGGTCAGACTGAGGCTCTAAAGAAATGCTTACAGATGTATCTCCGTCGTTTTTAGACTGAAATGCCCACAACTTATTTACACTGTTACCATGGGCTGAATTTTGGTGTAATACTGCATGCCAGCACAGCTCTAAGATGACTCATTTTGAGATAGTTTATGGCCACCCTTCAGCTACTATGGTGAGATGTCTTAAGGATGGGACTTCTATATATGCCATTGCGTACTTTTTATGTCAATGTGATGACTCTACCATTGGTGATAGGGTATATGTACGACTATGACCCTTCCATCAATTATCTTTGTGCTTGCAGTGTAATTGAAAGCTTAGTATGATATTTTGGCCCTGTTAGCTATACTACCGAGTTAACATGCTATAGGTTAGAAGTTTGTTATAGGTAGTTAGAGGAGTAAGTTATCATTTAGTTACAAATTAAGAATTCTGTTAACTAAAATCTTTAAACAGATACTGTACAATAAGTGATCATTTTGATCAACACAATGTAGCAGTTCCTCTTAGCTCTAAAGCATTCTTCTTCTTCCTCCTAGTTATTCTCTTCTTCTTCTTAATCTATAAGCTCCATTAATAGAGTCATCATGGTATCAGAGCCTAGTTCCTTTCTCAGACTAGATAGATCTAGTGTAGTTGAGTATTCAAGTGCTTAGGTTCAATTACGGAGATAGTAGAATCGAGAGTAAGCATTCAGATTAGAGATTGAAGTTCCAAGATGAAAAAATGGTAGACACAACTTAATTAGCTCTAGTCCACTTGAAGGTGACAATCGCGACTAAAATACTACACGAACAACGGCTCATGTAGCTCCGGTGATACATCATAATCATCCCATATAACTTCATCCAAATGATACTCTAGGTAGTTGCCTAATCTCTCTTCAGCTTACTAGCTCTGAGAACTACGCAATCAGGAGTAGATCTATGCGCATAGGTGTTCTAGGAAAGAGTAAACTAGGTTTTGTTGATGTAAAGTTTCTGAAATCTGGATTTGCACCTGAGTTGTTTGATATTTGGGAGAAATGCAATGTTGTTTTGTCTTGGATAATGAATATTGTTTGACCTGGTTTCCTTAGTAGTGAAGTGTATGGTGGTGATGCTCGTGAATTATAGTGTGATTTGAAAGAGAGGTTTGATAAAATCAATAGTGCACACTTGTTTCAACTTCACAAGGAGATTCACAGCCTTACTCAGGGAACCATGACAGTCACAGACTATTATACTACTCCTAAGGTATTGTGAAACGAACTTGATGCAATCATACGCTGTCCAGGTGGCTCTTGTATTGAGTCTAAGAAGTTCAAGGAGCATTACCAGCATCAGAGATTACTGGAGACTTTAATGGGATTAAATGAATCATTTTCAGTAGCAGGAGGCCAAGTTCTGATTCGGACACCACTCCGTAGCTTAAACAAAGCTTTCTCACTTATGGTGGATTATGAGAGCCAAAGATATTTACCTCTAACTGATCATAAGAATAGCTTTGGGCATCAACCAGGAGGACACAATAAGGAACAGTGCTTCAAAGTCAAAGGCGATCCACCTAGTTGGAAGTCAACAAATAAGGGTGCAACCTCAAGTTCTTTTGAAAATCAAGTTGACACAGGTACATCTCACACTATAAGCACTACCTCAAATATGACATCTATAGCTTTTTACCCAGAGGAACAGTATCATCAAATTCTCCAGTTGCTAGCCAAAGGAAGTGAAAGTGGAGATCACCCAACTAAAGCAGCGGCTACAGGTGGTATTCTATCTACCTTGGTTTCTAAATATGTGAAGAAAGTGTGGATCATTCATATTGGAGCCACTAACCAGATGTTATCTAAACTAGACATACTAGACAATGTCAAAACAATACCAAATTCTGAAATAAGATAGGTTCATTTACCTACTGGTTGTGTGGCATCAATATCACACACTGGTAATACTAAAATTATTGGTGGTTAAGCTATTGAAAATTTTCTATTTGTCCCTGAATTCAAGTGTAACCTCCTTTCTGTTTCACAACTCACCAAAGAACTTTAATGCATGATTTCATTCTTTCCTAATTTTTGCCTTTTCCAGGATCTCTACAGTGGACAGGTCAAGAGGATTGGTAAAGAAGATCAAGGCCTTTACATCCTCAAGGAAAACATGAACTCTGTCTCTCCAAACAATTCAGTAAGAAGTTGTACACACTGAACAACGTGTTCTGAGTCTATATCTTTGTGGCATAGAAGACTAGGCCATCCATCTGTAGATATTATAAAAGGGTCTTTTAATCTTGACTTTCTAGATAATGAAGCTTTACTACCATGTACTATCTTTCCCTTAAGGCAAACAAACTAAACTTCCCTTTCCTACAAGTACCCATTCCTCTAAGCAGGGGTGGCAATTGGACGGGTTGGGATAAATTTTAATGGGTTATAATGGGTTAATACACCTAACGGGTCATAATCCAACCCAACTCATATTTTCATGGGTCAAAATGGGTTGAGTAGCGAGTTATAGAGTGGGTCTAGACCTAACCTGACCCAACTTTAACTAAGTTTTACCTATTTTATTTTTTCTTTTTCAATATTTTAGTACTTAATTAACTTATATTGTTCTTTATTATGGATATATAAAACATATAAAATTGAAAAAAAAATATTTTGAAAATATTTTAACAAGATCTCTCTAGTTAATTTGGGTTGCATATCAACCCAATTTTAAATAGGTTCAGTTGAGATGGGTTGAACTACTAATTGGACTGGTTAAAACTTCAACAGGTTAGGTCGGATTGGACGGGTTGAGCTTAATTTTGCCACCCCTACCTCTATGTCTGTATTTGAATTGGTACATTGTGATATTTGGGACCATATAGAGTTCCTACTCATAATAAATGAAGTATTTTTTTGACTCTTGTAGATGAATTTTCTAGATTTACCTGGATCTTTCTTATGTCCTCTAAAACTGATAAATTGTTCTAGTAAGAAATTTCCTTGCTCAAATTCAAAACATGTTCTCAACAAAAGTTAAAACTTTGAGAACGGATAACGGTAGTGAGTTTTTAAATTATGAATTCCAGTCTCTTTTAGCTACTCTTGGTATTTTTCATCAAAGTACTTGTGTGTATATACCAAAACAAAATGGTGTTGCTGAAAGAAAACACGAAAGTATTCTATAGATGGCTGGAGCCCTCAGGTTTCAAGCACCAATTCCCTTGAGATTTTGGGGTGAATGTGTCTCTACTGTTGTATACCTCCTTAATAGACTTCCCTCCAAGCTTCTCAACTACAGAACTCCCTGTGAAGCTCTTTAATCACATCCTTCTTCATTATCTCACATCAAAGCATTTGCGCTGTCCGTGTTATGCTGCTTGTCCAAATATAACAGACAAATTCTCACCTAGAGCCATCCCAGCTATTATGATAGGCTACTCTTTTTCTCAAAAATGTTATATTCTCTATGACCTACATTCCAAATCTCTCTTTGTTAATAGAATTATAGTGTTGGAAGAAGATCTATTTCCTTTTAAGGATCTCAAAACCTCACCTGATCCTATTTTGCCTGTCTTAACTCTAGCATTCCAGACTATCATTCTACTTCTTGTACTGTACTTCCATTCCTCTAAATGATCACTCTTTTCAAACTGCTTCATTTGGACTAACTAATCCACTATCTCAACCACAAGAACCAAGCCCTGCCAATCTCATCAGTCCACTTATTGATGTTCCACCACCAGTTCCTCTCAGAAAGTTCTCCAGGCAAAGCAAACCACCCTTATGTATTCATGACTTTGTTACTTAGTTTAAAAGACATACTCGTACCTTCCCTCTATCAAATAATATGTCTTATAACCAGTTGAATCCACAAATTCTTCATGCCTTATCAGCCCATTCAACTGTCTCTGAACCTTCCTCTTACAAGGAGGCTACATTTGATCCTCAGTGGGTTCATGCGGTGCAACGGGAAATTGCATCTCTAGAGGCTAATGACACCTGGAGCATAGTTGACCACCCTCCCGGAAAGAAACCAATTGGCTGCAAATGGTGTACAAGTTGAAGTACAAGTCTACTGGAAAGATTGAAAGACTTAAGGCTAGGTTGGTAGCTAAAGGTTTTAGCTAACAAGAGGGCCTGGATTATGGTGAGACCTTCAACCCTATTTCTAAAATGGTTACAGTCATATCAGTTGTGGCTCTAGTTGCTTCTAAAGGGTGGTGCATCTATGGAATGGATTTCCATAATACCTTTCTTAATGGCGATCTTCTTGAGGAGGTATATATGTGTATTCCTGTTGGGTTTGCTAGACAGGAGGAGTATGGTAAGGTCTGCAAACTCCATAAGTCACTTTATGGACTCAAACAAGCTCCAAGATAGTGGAACCGAAAGTTAATAGAGTCCTTGATCAAATTGGGATTTATGCAAAGCCACTATAACGACTCATTGTTCACCAGACATGTTGGGAGTAATATCCTCATTTTCTTGGTTTATATTGATGATCTTCTAATTATTGGAAGTAGTCAAAGCTCTATAAGTGATACTAGAAGGAATCATTAAAAATAGTTCAAGATGAAAGATCTAGGGAAGCTCAAGTTTTTCCAGGGAATAGAGGTTGCCAAATCAAGTAAAGGCATACAAATGTCTCAGAGGAAATATGATCTAGACTTGATAGCTGAATGTGGTCTAGGGGGAGCTAAACCTGCTAGTACTCCACTAGAACAAAATCAAAAGCTAAAATATGTGAATTATGATGAAGCAGTATCTCATGAAAAGGAACCTAAAGATAAGATACTACAGGATCCTTAAAGGTATCAAAGGCTAGTGGGAAGACTATTATACCCTACAATGACTAGACCTGATCTAGCCTTTGTTTTTCAAGTTTTGAGCCAATATATGCATTGTCCTAAGGAATCTCACATAGAAGATTCACTCAGAGTAGTAAGATACATAAAAGAAGCCCCAGGACTTGGTCTATTAATGACAGTTGAAGGGACTAGTCACCTGACCGCCTACCGTGATTCGAATTGGGGAGCTTGTCTTAAAACAAGAAGGTCTGTCACTAGGTACATGGTTATGTTTTGTGGATCACTAATCTTGTGGGAGTCAAAGAAGCAAGAAACAGTGTCCAGAAGTTCAGCTGAAGCTGAATTTAGAAGCATGGCAAACTGTGTTGCTGAAGTCAATTGGCTAGCAGGTCTGTTCAAAGTACTACGTGTCCAAATTGAGTCACTAGTTAAGATGCATTGTGACAGCAAAGCAACAATTTAGATTTCTACAAATCTCATATTCCATGGTAGAACTAAACATATTGACATAGACTGTCATTTTGTAAGAGAAAGAATCTCTTAAAGGCTGATCAAGACTGAGTTCACTCACTCAAAAGATCAACTAGCTAATATACTATCTAAGGCACTGAGTAGAGAACAATATCATCAACTACTGAACAAAAATTCGATTCCTGAACCTGTTCAAACCATGAGCTTGAGAGGGTGTGTTAACTATACTACAAAGTTAACAAGCTACCATGGTTAGATTTTGTTATAGGTAGTTAGAGGAGTTAGTTATCAGTTACATACATATTAAGAATTCTGTTAAATAAAGTCTATAAATAGACAACGTACAACAAGTGATCATTTTGATCAACTCAATGAAACAGTTCCTTTTATCTCTAATGCATTCTTCTTCTTCTTCCTCCTAGTTATTCTCTTCTTCTTTTGAATTTATAAGCTCCATTAATAGAGTCATCTGGCCTATTATCCAAAATCCATCTTGTATTTCACGTCTCCATTCTTCGTAAATGTTTCGGTTCTCCTTCTCATCAAATTACTCTAGTTGAGCTTTTGGATCAGTCATCTTCTTTTGTTCTTCTATCTAAAGATGTCATCAAGACCAGTATTTTGCAGGGTGGTCACCAAGTTTATCAATGCCTTATCAAGTGGATGGGTCTTCCATCAACAAATGCTTCTTAGGAGGATTCTCATGCATTGTTGCAATGATTTCTAGTTTAGAACCTTAGGGACAAGGTGCATCTCCATGGAGGGTGGCATCGTAACAAACCTAGAACACAAGTAAAAGTCGCGTAGGTGCAGTACCAGGGATAAGAAATGGCCCAAGCACCTGGACCAGTATGTGGTCCCAAATTCCAATCCAATGCTATTAGAAGAAAGGACAAAAAGAATCCTTGAACCAGAAGGCATAAATGAACTAATAACCAACTAGACTAGACTGTGGAAGAACATACTTTTTATTTTCCTTAGTCGTTTTGTTTTTATCTGGAACATCCTTTTTCTACTTTTTCCTTTGTTTTGCTTTGTAGTTTACTGCTTTTCCTAAAAGCCTGAGAGATAATCCATTGTAGTTTCCCAACTTTGATGAATATCAATGTCAATTCCTTACATTTTGCTTTTGAAGATTTAACCTACGTAACTCTATTCTATCATATTGATATGAGAATAACTACAGCTTATAATGATTTTCATATAATTTTAAAGTATGGAGTTAATCTCATCCAATTTTGCTTCTAAGATTAGTCAAACTGACTCTCAATAAACAAAAAGTGCCACATAAGTTGGAATGGAGGAAATGGCATATCTATGAAATTTGTAAATTAGATTGTATAGAACTACTGTATAATTATCTTGTTCTTGCAGGAAATTACTAATGCTATGGAACCTTTGTCTGATATGCCAATAGGATGAGACAAGAAAATAGATGCCTAACATGTGGATTTGGGTCATATTTGCTTTTTCTCTTTATCTACTCCTCTCATTTTAGAGATATGTGGATCATATTTGTTCCTCATTTTCTATGATCACCAACAGAAACCAACACTAATGAGGTATTCGAAAATGTATTTAATCGTTCAGTTCCTTCACAAGGAATTCTTCCAGAAGTTGAACAATTAGCAAGACTATTGTCATCCATAGATATGTTTATTAACAGAACTTCACAACTCTTTCTTGTAAGTGATAGCTAGCCCCCGATATCTGTTTGATTAGTTACTTTCCAATTCTTCTAAATATTGAAGTGTTGAGCGATTCTGTGGACTTTAAAGAGGATTTGCATCAGAATCTTAATGTGGATGATCTGAGGGTGCATCACAGTACAATGTTGGCAATCCAAATAATGTTTAGCCATATTTGCATATATTTTCTTGAACTTCAAGATAATTCAGAGCAGAAGTTGTTTTTCTGTCAAAGACCTAACTGAGAGCTTCCAAAATATTTCTTCTCAATATCAACGTGAGTAAGCTTTTGCAAGTATTGGACAGCTAAACAACACTGAACTTACTGACGTGCATGGTGAACTCAATTAACATATTCCTATTGATATTTCAGTTCCACTGCCAATTTGCTTCATACCACAATAATAAACTGACTAGCTCTTTAATTTTATATTCTTACCATAATATTAACCCAAAATATTGATGTGAAATTTTAACGGGAGCAAGAAAGTACCAGCATTAGTCAAGTTTCTTTTCAAGTTGGTATAAGGATAATGCGACATATAGAGAATCCATAATATAAAAGAATCCATAAAGGCACAAGATTCCTAATATGAAAAAATCTATAATATGAATGTTGAGTATTCTAATAAGTTATTGTTATATGGTAGAGAATGTTTAGTTGATGCAAAGAGGAGAACTAAGTTCATTATAGTAACCACAGGTGAAATTTTAAAATCCAAAATAGAAAGCATTATCTTTTGTTAAAAGAAGAATCAAAATCTTTTCTTGATATGTTATAACTTTAATTTATTATTGTAAAGGAGGAGAAAACAACATAAACTCATTGAGTCCTAGTCGAGATAACTTTATTCTCAATGGTGATATCCACCACGAAGGAACTACTACTCCTTGGATAGGGGGGACGATGTTTCTTCTGGACCTTCAACTCTAGAATATAGAAGTGCTCATGAATCATCTACTGACGTAAGTTAATCATCTATCTTTATCCTGGAATCTGAAATGTGATTGTCCCGAAACATGCATAGACCTTGAATTTTGATTACAATCCTCTTTGTTCTTCACACATCTTTAATCAAACCACATCTTTGGTTAAATTGTTTTGGAAAGTTGAAGAGAATGAATAGGAAAAGGAGTATGTTCTTCTAATAGTATATCGCTATGTTTTCCGTTATCATATGCTGACACAGTAATTAAGATTTATGTTTCAAATATTTTCTTACATTTCTTATATTATGGACCATTAATTTTTCTTGTAAAGGTGTCTACTTGACAAGTGATGATATATTTGAAGAGCTATAAATGAATCAAAAAATTACTATATGTGAATTTTGTTGGAAGTTCTTATGATAAATACTTCATCATCATAAACACGAACACGAAACTTCATCATGAATACCAATACTTCATCATGAGCTTAAAAACTTCATCACGAACACTTGTAAGAGTTGACGTAGCTTGAGGTATGTCAAAAGACATTGTCCTTAAGGATATTCCACTCGGTATGGGTGCATCCCCACGATTCAACAAATTCTTCTAGTATAAAACTAGGAGTTAGAATCTAACAAATATGTTAAAGTATACACCCAACCAAAGAAATTAATTATTAAGAAAAAGCAAATTACTTTTGTGTTTTCATTCATTTTCTAAAGTAGAAGGTATCACAATATATGATCAAGTCTCCCCAGATTTTAGAGTATAATAAAAGGTTAATGATTAGTGACTAATTAAGAGGAATAAAGTCCAAGTAACAAATCTGTTACAATTAGAAAAGTTACTATTGTACACATTTTTGTAGGGAAAAAGTCAAATAAGACTATTAGGAACATTTAATAGTCCTTAAAAATATATTAGAATAATTAACATATTAAATATTATAATAAAAAGAACTTAAACTATCATATGAATAATTTAGACACTTGAATAAATATTTCCTTCTGAGATACTAAATTATTTTTCCAACAAGAATTTCAAGGGTGAACTTTTACTGAAATGAAGATTATGTAAAACTTTCGCATTTTGGGAGAGCTTCTAGTAAAGGAGAATTTGTGAAATGCATGGAGGAGTCAAGGTTCGTCAAGATTTCTTTAAGATTTGAAATCAAAGAGCAGAAAATAGATACAATAAGGAACAAGTCTGAGTAGATTTTTAATGGTAATATATCTATTTTTCACATTATAGTTAACTAGTCCTCTCAAGGAAATCTTTTGTAATAGCTTCTCAAAAAGTACACAAAATGTTTGATAAAGAAATTTCATTTGATCAACCTTAAAACTGAGAATCCTTTCAGTGAGAGGGAGAACACACAGTAGAAACAAAATTCAAAAAGGAGAAGATAGGTAAATATTTGTGAGGAATAGTTTGATAAACATAATTTTTTTTGTAAGAATATTCTCTTGAAAAAGATGATTATCTGCTTTTCAATCTTCAAAGAAGCATAAATTTGTAATTTTCTTTTTTACAACAAAGAACTTCTTATGCAATATTTATAATCATAAAGGGGTGCAGTATATATAAGACGCAACTAAGAAGAGGTAACAATAATAAGCATAAGATCTAGTACAAGATTGTCACAAAACAGACAAGAAAATAACAACAAAGTTTTCAAAGCTGAAGAAACTAAAATGAAACAGTCTAATGATCTGTGTTTGGTAACATATCATCAGACCTGGTGATACTCAAACACATATGTGAATATAGAATAAGCTCCTTCTACGACAAATGAAATCACTCCATCTACATAAAAAATAAAAGAAAATTATCAGAGAGACCACCAATTTTGGGTGTGCACAAGTAGGTACTTAAACTTTTA
>JAABOM020060084.1:0-12180 GCA_011800125.2 Solanum clarkiae
TTTTGTCGCCGTGGAGGTTACCCAATTTTGGGGTTTACCACGAAAACACTCTCTCTCTCTCTTAAAAGTTTTCTCTTCCTTCTATCTAGAACGAATTACTATTCATCGTCTTCTTCCTTCTTTCTTCTTTCTTCTTCTATTTTCAATTGCAGATTCATATTACCCAACATCATCTTCATTATCATTCTCGATAATTTATCTGAATACTTATCTCGTTGAATTTGTTCATGTAAAAAATAAAGAAGATTTTTTAGAGGTACAAAAAATTTTAGATATTTAATATAATTTTCTAGAATTTTATAGTGTAATATTTTTGATATTTATAGTTAAAAATCTAGATTGTCTAGAATAATATATATTCATGGAAGATATTTGTAGAAAAGGTTAGAATAATATAGATTCTTAGATTAGTTAGACATTTGTACATAATCCAAATAAAAGAGTCTTTCCACAACCAAGTTCTCTTTACGAACATACTTCCTCTCCTTTCTCTTTTTTTTTTCCAGTTGAATTTTTTAACATTACTTAATATTTTTGGGCTAGCAGAAGGTCTTCCTATTATACTTTTTTTTACTATTCTTTTTATGGTATCAGATCCATAATTGTAGATTGGCTTCTAAATTTTATTTTAAGATTAACTAGCGGTTAATTCAATTGATTTGTCCAAACAAATTTAAATAGTCGTGTTAATGAATGGGCATGGAGTTATTGAATTAATCAAATTACAAGGTATGAAAGACACAAATAAAAGTTATATTTTCTGGATTAGTCTTTGTAGAATGTTGTTAATAGAAGTAACACAAATCCTCTCGATGACGTACCAGAAAATAATAACGTATTCAAAAAGTAAAAAGAGATTAATCCGAATACATAGTTTATATTGAAGAGGTGTTGTAAATTCTGAAGATAAGTTTGATAACTTCTCCAAAATATAATTTTTGCCTGAGACACTCTTAATTATAACAAGGTATTCAATATTTATTTCATTTAATGTCTCGACATGGTATCCATTTCGGTGGATATCTTTGAAACTTAACAAGTTTCTTATTCATTTAGAAGAGAAAAGTGCATCTTCTATTACAAATTTTGTCCCCTTAAGCAAAAATATAGTAACTCTTCTGAAGCCTTCAATTAATTTTGAGGTATATTAATATTTTTTTCAAAAACAAAATAAAGGGAACATTACTATTAAACATGACCATTATACAAACTTTATTTATTTAGAGGAGTTAAAGAAATATAAACATACCAACTAGCACAAACAAACAAAAAGAAAATTATCTTGATTATAATAGGCTTATCACTAATCATTTTTTCTTCTGGAGATAAAAAAAAAATCAGCTACATCCAGATGAATAGGCTCAGCATTATCTTCAAAGATAAAGTTTGTCTCTAGATTATTATCGCCCCTTTTTAAGGATGTCTGATAGAGTTGAACCAGACGCTTTAATAGTCGACAGGTACGTGATCAATGCCCCATTCTTCCTCATCTATGACATATACTTTCTAAATTTTTCTTTTGCACAAATTCCTGTTTCATCATTCTTTTTATATTGCTGGTCATTTTTGGTGCAAGGCGACCATTATGATGATAATTTCTCTTTTGGCCACGACTATGGTCATGACTGGAGCCATGATCTTTTTATCATTGGTGATAATTTGTTTGATTCACTTTAGGGAATGACATAGAACCAACAGGCCGACTTTCATGATTTTTCATTAATAGGTTGTTATACTATTCAACAATAAGAAGGTGTGAAAGTAATTCATAATATTTTTTAAAGCCCATCTCCCTATATTGTTGCTGTAAGAGGATATTTGCGGGAGGAAATATAGAGTATGTTTTCTCAAGCTTATCATGTCCAGTGACATTTTCTCCGCATAAGTTCAGCTGTAATATAATTCTATAAATGGAAGAATTATATTTAATTATACTTTTAAAGTCCAATAATCTTAGATTAAAACAATCATGATATGCTTGTGGAAGGATGACGAACTTCAGGTGATCATATTTATCTTCCAGATTGTAACACAGTGTAAAAGAATTTTTCAGAGTGAGATATTATATTTTTAATCCCTCATCAAAATATATAGCGGGAAAAAATAACGTAGCGTTGACACGATCTTGCTCGGATGCCTGATTATTTTTGCTGATGTCTATCAGACCCATTACATTCAGGTGGATTTCTACTTCTAGTACCCATAACAAGTTTAGAAATATTATATGTTTTAAAAAAATAAAATCCTTACCTCTTTTTACCTGTTTAAAGTAACTTAAAATGGACAGAGATTCATATAGTTTCATAACGTATTATAAAACTAATCAATATAAAGAATTTAAAAAAAAAAGTAAAAAGAGTAGAGAAAGAAACTTAATTTTCTTTTTTTCATTCAACATATCTTTTACAAAGGATTAACACCATATATAAGCTAAGGAAAAAACTTTCTCTATAAGCTAAAGAAAAAACTTCTCCATAAACAACTTTCGATTCATAAATTAAAAAAAGACTTCCTCTAAAAGCTACATGAATTTTTAATACATATATTATTATTTACGACAGAAACAGAGTTTTTACTCTCCAGCGGATTAAGTAATGTATCTCAATTCCTACGTACGATTGTTAGAACGTAGTACTTCCCATGAAAGATGATAATATGCTATGGAGAGGCCCGAGTCCTAATAGCGTCAGTCCTTGGCGGTGCATAGAATTAATAACAAGCTGATATGCCTCAGCTGAGCACCAACAGACAATTGGGCAGCAGGTTGTTTATGTGGCACTTTACATGTAAAAATAGTCACGTGGATTTGAGCTTACAAGGATTCCATATTTTAATTTCAAATGAAACTACTTCACTAGGAAGTAAACCCTCAACATTTCCCACAAGTCACCTTAAAACACTTGTAACTCTACCAGAGTGTGTGACACTCATAATATTTCCCTTATACTCAACGCCTTACGCACATGAACATATGACACGTATATAAACCGCCTTTCTTTCCTACTATATTAAAAAACTATCCAACATGAGCATGAATAAATCCCATTTGAATACTTGTTATTTTGGGCGGTGCTGCTCAGACACTCATTTTCTAGTTTTGCACACAGCTCTGCAGATCTTTGATCTTGATTTGGAGGTGGAAATTTTATTGTTAAAAGAAAAAAGAAAGGATGAAGATTCAGTGTAATGCGTGTGAGGCAGCAGAGGCAAAAGTATTGTGTTGTGCTGATGAAGCGGCACTTTGTTGGAATTGTGATGACAAAGTTCATGCTGCTAATAAGCTTGCAAATAAGCATCAGAGAGTACCTCTTTCTGCTTCATCTTCACCTATGCCCAAGTGTGACATATGCCAAGTAAAATTCCTTTAATATTATCAAAATTTAATTTTTTGATCTTTAGATTAAAGAAATCTAGTAAATCTAAAGATATTTTTGTTTGGATTATGACTTACGGGTTAAAAGTCATAAGTTAGAATTTTAACTTATGATTTTGGAGTTTATTTCTGTTATTTTGTGTAAACAGTAAGCATGTAAGCACTTTTTTACTTTATTTGAGTACTTCAAAAAGGGCTCAACGTATCAACAAAGATGATTTTTTTTATGTTTTTTTTCCTTGGTCTTTATGGCTTATTTTCAAGCATTTTTTAAGACTTATATACACCAATCAAGTGTGGGTGTCTCTTAATGATGTGCTCCTGTGGAGCCAATCGAAAACTAAAAATTTAACTAAACTAAACGGTTTAATCTTTGACATAAGGGGGTAGATTAGCACAATTCATGCTGGTAATTATCATTCAAACAAAGAATGGCAAGCAGCCAAAGTTTATGGGATTATTGTAAAGCTTCTTTTGCCCTTAATAAAGTTGGAATGGTTGGCATTAGTGGGAAGGAAAAGAGCAATTTATGAAAATTTCTCCAAGAGTAAAGAGACGTGCCATATCCGTACCATGTACATGAAAGTTAAGAGAAGAGGGAACATATAATAAGAAGAAAGTGGTGTATCGATTAAGCAGGATAGGGAGTTCAAAAGATTTGATAAAGTGGTATTAAAGGTGTTGAAGTAGGTCTTAGGTCTAACTCACACCCAAAAGCTAGCTCAAATGGAGGAGGATTGTCTAAGACGTTATAAGGAGACTACCCATCCCATTAACCACCAATGTAACTTTGTGTATCAATACCCCTCACGCCCAGTGCTTTTTCGGGGGCCCAACATTGGGTGAGACGGGCCCTACTCTGATATCATGTTGAAATAGGTCTTAGGCCTAACTCACACCCCAAAAGTTAGCTCAAATGGAGGAGGATTGTCTAAGACCTTATAAAAGAGACTACCTATCCCATTAACCACCAATGTGGGACTTTGTGTCTCAACACCACCTCACGCCCAGTGCTTTTTCGGGGACCCAACATTGGTGAGACGGGCCGTGCTCTGATACCATATTGAAGTAGGTCTTAGGCCTAACTCACACCCCAAAAGCTAGCTCTAACGGAGGAGGATTGTCTAAGACCTTATAAGGAGGCTACCCATCTCATTAACCATCAATGGGGGACTGGGTGTTGAGACACAAAGTCCCAATTGGTAGTTAATGGGATAGGTGGTCTCCTTATAACGCTTAGGCAATCCTCCCCCCTTTGAGCTGGCTTTTGGGGCGTGAGATAGGCCTAAGACCTATTTGAACATGGTATCAGAGTAGGGCCCGTCTCACCCAATGTTGGGCCCCCGAAAAAAGCACTGGGCGTGAGGGGTATTGATACACAAAGTTACATTGGTTTGGACTCAACGTTTGCTATAAACTTCTCCAAGCTGGTATACATGTATTGCATACTGATTATACAAGGTTATACACATGTTTAATGTGAATTATATATGTACGCACCAGCCGGTTATTGGGCTGCTTTTCTTCTTATATTGACCTATCCTTGCAGTATGAATGATAGAGAAGGAAAGTTAGAAATAGAATAGAAGGGGAAGGGCAATTTTACTCTGCACAGGAAAAGAGGAAAAGAAGGCTAAAGCTGAATATATCATACCCTGACTCCAAATTACAACTGTGGAACTTTTCGTACAATTCGTAACATATGGTTGAATTTTGCAATTCCAAATCCTTCCTGAACCCTTATCCCTTATGTGTCCATGCTTAAATATGATATTCTTATCCTTTTACGTTGCTTAGCGTCCGCCTCGAGTATGTGCTTCACAAACTTAGTGCTGCCAAAGACTGCTTAACTTCCTCTGTAGCAATAGTGCTCTAGGATTTGGAACACGTGATGCAAAAGTTACCGATATCGCTTTGAACAAGTGGTCTAAGCGCTATGCTTACATAGAGCTAAAGTAGTTGTCTCGTCAAGTGAACGCTATGCTCTCTGTTTTCCAGATTCTTTATTTCACTTGTGCCAAAGCAGTTATGTTTTATCAAATCTATCAGGGTTATCCTCCTCCTCCGATGAAATTCTCATCACTTTGACATGCCTTGATCACGAAATGGGGAAAAATATATATTTATCCAAGCTTCAAGCCTATTTTTCGCCTTTTTCCCGCTCTTATACTAATAGCAATAAGAGAATTTTTTTGTACAGGAAACTGTTGGCTTTTTCTTTTGCCTCGAGGATCGGGCTTTCCTCTGCAGAAAATGCGACATTTCTATTCACACCGTCAACTCTTATGTCTCAGCTCACCAGAGATTCTTGCTGACCGGAGTCAAAGTGGGACTTGAACCACTCGGTCCTTCTGCATCAACATCGTCGGGGAAGTCGCCTTCTATCCAGAAGGTTGTGGAGCAAGAATCTCCTCCAATTCCCAAGAGTGTTGCTCCTGTGTCATCAGTTGCTCCCTGTGACGGCGCATTACCTGTCCATACTAATGGGACTGGAAATTTTGCACCAAGTAGACTTCAACTAGTTGGAGGTTCTGCAGCTGGAGTCATTCCACAATGGCAATTTGATGAATATATCGGAATGGGTGATTTTAATCAGAATTATGGATACACGGATTATGGACCATCTAAGGTATGATTTGCGTGTCATCCTTTTTCGTCGGTTCTTTTGAATTGACGGAATTCACTATGGGGTGCCTAACTTTAGTTTTTTCGTGGCTGAAACCTACCAGGCCAACGATGAAAAGCTTGGAGAATCAGCTGGCTCTGCATTCTTAAAAGATGCTGATGCAGAAGTTGCTGGTGACGAGTGCTTTAGTACTGAGGCGCCAGATACATGTTGGGCAGTCCCACAAATTCCTTCACCACCAACGGCTTCTGGACTACACTGGCCGATGAAATCTATCCAGAATCCATTTGATGCTGCATTGTTGGAATCGGACGTTAGTTGCTTCTCTTTGCATAACATTCAAGATCAACAATCAAATAGTCGTGGTTTCAAAAGGAGTATAGGCATGTCTAGCACACTCCTCGAGTTACTTACTACGTTAGGTAGTGAATAAAGTGTTTCAGGCACTGATGTTTGTTTAGTCATTTTATGTCTAATCCCCTTTTTTTAAGTCATCTCCTTACGAGACGGTGCTATATATGATTTCCTGACATACAGCTGCTCCCAGTGGTCTTGCAGAGAGTCGGGAACAGGTGATACTGTTGGGAAAAATAATAATCACATTTAGAATATGTTCGTTAAGTAGTGATACAAGAGTCACAATATCAAATATTGTAATGAAGTAAATGTGATGTAATAATATTGATGACAATTTGATAATGTCAAAAATAATTTTTTTTTGTAAAATAATATTATTTTAATTCACACAATTTAAAATACACCATTTTCCTCACAAATTAAAATAGCTTGTGGATGACTCTTTCTTCTTTCTTTTGCTCTTTTTTTTTTTTTTTTTATATTACAAATGAGCAAAATTTTTGTAGTTATAAGAAAACTACTACACCATTTGATGTCACTAATGACATTAATGAAATACAATAAAATTAAAATTATATCTAACTTATACCAAACTTATATCTAATTTAGGTTTTTCTTGCCCAATAATTTTGACAAAATTTTTAGCTAAATTCTTGCACTTTTATTTGTCTAATAATTTTGATAAAGTTGTGAAAATATGCAGTTTTTGAAAATCGCTGTAGTAATTGCCAATTTAGAATTTGGATTCACAAATCTCTCCCTTAATTTTGATTTTTCTTCTTCATTTTAAGACTCAATCTCAACCTCTGAAAATCTTCAAACTTGAGGGGTTTTGTGAAGATATCTGTAACTTGATCGTGAAATTTCACATGTTTAAGCTTTACTTCTTTTTTGGCAATGTATTTTCGAATAAAATGATATCTTATGTTTATATGCTTGTTTCGATCATGATACATTGGATTCTTGGCAAATGCTTGTGCAGATTTATTGTCAACACAAATTATTGTGACCTCATTTATGGAGTTCCTTTAATAATCTTCTCAGCGAAATAGCATGACACATTCATGAAGTTGCTGCCATATATTTAGCTTTATAAGTCGAGAGAGTAACAATGGACTATTTCTTTGAACTCCATGAAATAGCACAGTCACACAAAAAAAATTACAAACCAAATATAATTTTCCTATCATCAATATCTCCCGCATAATCACTATCACAATATCCTATAAGATTAAAATCATCAGAAGAAGAATAAAATAGTCCAAAATTGACCGTCCCTTTTAAGTAACAAAGAATTCTTCTAATGACCTTCAAGTGAGTAGAGGTAGAAGCTTCCATGAAGCGACTTATTACTCCAACTGCAAAGAGTATATCTGGTTTATTACATTTTAAGTACCTCAAACTTCCCACGAGATTTTTGAACAGAGTGGAATTCACTTTTTCTTTATCATCAAACTTTGATAATGTTATTCCACTTTCCGTTGAGGTGTTCACAGAATTACAATTGAACATATTAAACTTCTTGAGAAATTCTTTTGTATAACTTTCTTGAGATATGAAGATGCCTTTTTTCATTTGCTTTGCTTTGCTTCACTTCTAGACCCAAGTAATATGACATGAGCCCTATGTCTGTCATTTCAAACTCAAGGGACATAGCTTTCTTGAAAGCTTCAAACAAAATTGAATTTTTGCCCGTCAGAATAAGATCATCAATATAAAGACAAACAAGTAAAATATCTTTGTTAGTATGGACTTTAATGTAAAGAGCATATTCATGAAGGCAACAAGTAAATCCATTGTCTTGAAAGTACTTATTATGCGACTATTTCATGTACGTGGAGCTTACTTCAATCCATATAAGACTTTCTTCGACTTCAACAACTTATCTTCATGATTTTTTACCACGAAGCCTAATGGTTGCTCAACGTAGACTTCTTCTTCAAGATATTCATTCAAGAATGTTAATTTGATATCTAGTTGATGAATTTTTCACTTCATTTGAGCTGCTAAAGAGATCAACAGACGAATTATCTCCATGCGAGCCACAGGTGCATAGGCTTCGTCATAGTCTACGCTGTGCTTTTGCTTATAGTCTCTTGCCACAAGTCTTGTTTGTATCTCTGCACTTCTGCATGGACATTTTTCTTCACTTTGTATACCCATTTGACTTCAATTGCTCGATGATTCTTGGGAAGAGTTGTTAATTCCTAAGTATTGCTCTTTTCAATTGATAGGATTTCTTCCTCCATGGCATGTCTCCACTTTTATCTTTAACAGTTTCATCAAAATTCATTAGTTCACTATCAGCAAAGAGACAACATAAAAAATCAAAATTGGTAATTTTATTTGTGTTGTCATAGAGTTTTTGGATGCTCTTCATCCTATGAGGCCTTTCACTTGAACTTTCTTAAGTGGATGGAGATGTAAAAATTGTTGGTGAAGGAGGTGGGATTGCATCTTGTGTAGGTGGAATTATCTCCTCTTCTTCTTCACCTTCAAAGTATGGAAGAAAATCATATGTTCTTTCTTCCCAAGCTCCCAATTCCATGTTGCTGCTTCATCAAATTCAACATCACGACTCACCACCACCTTATTATTGTTTGGATTGTATAGCTTGTAACCCTTTGAACTCAAATCATAGCTAACAAACACATACTGGACACTTGATCGTCAAGTTTAGCTCTCCCTTGATGTGGAACATGAGTATAGGCTATGCTTCTAAAGATTTTCAAGTGCTTGACACAGCTTTCTTCCACTCCATGCTTCTTGAGGTGTTTGGTCTCTCACATTTCTTGTTGGAGATCTATTGCTCAAATAAACTGCACAAGAAACAGCCTTGACCCAAAATTCTTTTGGTATATTTTTAGCTTTCAACATACATCTAGTCATATTAAGAATTGTTCTATTCTTTCTTTCTGCAATTCCATTTTGTTGGGGCGAGTAGAATACCGTTAGAGGGTGACGAATTCCATGAGATTGACAAAAGTCATTAAATTCTTTTGAAGTGAATTCACCTCTTCTATCGGACCTTAGTACTTTAATTTTACAACCACTTTCTTTTTCTACAAGTGCTTTAAAATTTTTAAAAGCAATAAAAGTTCCAGATTTTTACTTCAAAAAGTATACCTAAGTCCTTTTACTGAAATCATCAATAAAGAGCAAGAAGTATTTACTTTTACCAAAAGAAGGTAGATCAATTGGTCCACATACATCTGTGTGAAGAAGTTGGAGTGGCCTGGTTGGTCTTGATGTGGTCTCCTTCGAAAAACTCCTCCTTGCATGTTTTCCAAGAAAAGCTTCAACACAACTGATTTGGAAAGTTAATTGATGGAATTTCATCAATCATGTTCTAGTCTCCCATTGATTTGAGTGCTTCAAAATTCAAGTGCCCAAATCGCATGTGCCAATACAATAAGTCAACTTACACATTAGCTTTCAAACACTTTTCATTAATGATTTTAATATTCAAAAGGAACAATCTATTCTTTGCCATATGTACTTTAGCGATTAAATTGTTACTTGAATCTCTAAGCCAAAAATGCATATTTTTCATATGAATATCATATCCTTGCCCAAACTCAAAATATTACTTTTCAATTTTAGCATATAGTAAACTTTATTAATCAATTTATGATCACCATCTTTACAGGATATTAGAATCGTATCTATACCTTCAATTTGGATCTTTGAGGTATATCCAAAAGACACAATACCTTTCAGTGTCTTCTTTATATCCACAAAACATATCTTTTTGTGTCCATACATATGATTGCTTGCTCCATTGCCAAGATACCATAAACTGCAATCATCTGTATCTTCTTCTTTGAGTGTCATTACCAATGTTGATTCATCCTCTTCTTTATTGTCCACAAAGTTAGCTTTCTCTTCAATATTACTACGATATTTTTAAGAGTAATGTCCAAATTTATGGCAATTATAACACTCAATTTTAGATTTATCATACCTCATTTCATTGGTACCTTGATAGACTCCACACCCTCTACCTCGTTGTTGTCCACGACCACGACCTTTAAATGTTTGATGGCTCTTATCCTCATTGTTATATTTGTTAATATAACTTCTTCTTCTTCCACGGCCTCCACGACCACCATGGCCTCACCATTGTCCATTTCTTCTAGAACTTGTTTCACCTTCAAGATTTTTGAAGGATGTATGAGTCTTAAGAAGTTGTTCTAGTGATTCTTCTTTTCTCCTTTTCATTTTTTCTTCGTGGGCTTGTAAAGAACCTTTCAATTGCTCTACTTCCATAGAATCTAAATTTTTAGATTCCTCAATAGCACACACCACATAATCAAAATTAGGTGTTAAAATGCGAAGTATTTTTTTACCACACGCACATCATCCACTTCTTCCCCATACCTTCTTAGTTGATTTACAACAGTCATCACTTATGAACAGAAATCCGAAATGGATTCAGATTCTTTCATTTTTAAGAGTTTGAAGTTTTATCTTCTTTACTTTATCAATTCTTTGGAAAGAATCTTTTAAGATCTTCCAAGCTTCTTTTGAGGTGGTCACGTCAGCCACCTTCTCAAACATGCCATCATCCAAACATTGATGGATGAGGGTGAGAGCTTGTTGATCTTTCTTTCTTGTCTTAACAAGGCTTCCTTTTTATTTTGGGACAAAGTTTCTTCATTATCAAGTTTTGTATACTCTTTATCTACAATGTCCTAAACATCTTGAGAGCTAAGAATGATTTTCATTCGTAGACACCATTTTTCATAATTTTCTCTTGTGAGACGGGGGTACTGAAAGAACAACGGACTATTATTTGTCATGGCTCTGATACCACGATGTTGAAAAAAAATAATAATCACGCCCAAAATATTTTCGTTAAGTAGCGATACAAGAGAGTCACAATATCAAATATTAAGATGGAGTAAATGTAATATAATAATATTGATCAATTCAATAATGCCAAAAATAACTCTTTATAAAATAACAAACACTTTTTTATTTCATACAACTTCAAACAATTTTACTCACACACTATTTTTTTCATAAACTAAAATAGCTTGTGGATGACTCTATCTTCTTTCTTTTGCTCTCTCTATTTCTTTTTATGTTACTACAAATGAGCAAAACTCCATATTTATAGAAAAAATACTACACCACTTGATGTCACTACTGACATCAATGAAATACAACAAAATCAAAATTATACCGAACTTATACCTAACTTAAACTTTTCTTACTTAACAATTTTGAAAAAATTTTTAGCTAAATTCTTGGACTTTAATTTGCCTAACAATTTTGACAAAGTGGTAGGAATATGCAACCATTGAAAATCTTTGTAGTAGTTGCCAATTTAGACTTTGGATCCACAAACACGAGTGAGTTTTTCAGGATATCTGGAGATTAGCACGCAACACCTTCATACTCTTCTCGGATGGAAGTAGCGTACATGTGGAGGTACGATCTGGTTTTTGCTATCACGTGAATGTTGAAGTTCTAAGTCTAGTTTTAATACCTGTTGTAGCTGAATAGGGATACAAGTTTTGTATCCCTATAGTTTAAGCCATGGAGAACAGTGCTCCATAGTTCATGTTTAGTTGTAGAATGATGTAACAGGTAAAAATCTTTTGTATCCATTTGTGTATAAATAATATAAGAGACACTAATCAGCTTATGGATGGTTCATTTGTTCTGTTTTTCGTGCTCCTGCGCAATTATTTTTTTGTTAATGTTAGTTGTAGTTTATATGAGAGCCACTTTTGTGGACTCTGTTAGCATTATACAATTTGATTGTATTTGTCCCACATCGAAAGTAGGAACTCCCTCCTCCCTTCTCCTCATCTAT